>JAZKJV010001043.1:90183-200467 GCA_037367405.1 Ottelia alismoides | reverse complement strand
TAAATGCCCACAGTATGTCAAAATGTAGAGAATTATTATGAGGAACACAATGCTATTTTTAAATAAATAAAATAATGCAATGAAAAGGTCCAAAGTTATGGGGGAAAAGGGGTACATATGCAATTTAAATAAAAATAAATAAAAATGCAGAACAGTGGGGGACCTAGATTTATTTACTAGCAATAGAGGAGCCTTTCTGCAAATTGACCAAGGCGCACGTGCCCTCTGGATCTTGGCTTAACGGCAAAAAGAGGAGACTCCCGGGGTGTTTCTGCAAATTACCCTGCGGTCACGTGCGGTGCACGTGACCCGGGGATGACGCCCGCTGATGCCCCCCCACACGCGCGTGCCTCGCACGTGGGGGGTCTTGGCCTGGAAGCCGGTGGCTGTCGATTGGGAACGACGGAGAGGGGGGGCGCCCCGGTGGAGGGTGAGATCGGCGATGAGAGGCTGGGCTTCTCCCGGTGATCGGCGAGCGCCTTGCGCGGCGGAGATGAAGTGAAGGTCAAAGAAGCTGGCTCGAGGCGGTGGTGCTGTAGACGTCGTAGAAGATGCTCAGGAAGAGCAGCAGCTGGGCAAAGAGGTGTCTGGAGACAAAGGCCGTTGAAGGTGGTGTCACGCGGCGGTGGTTGTCGAAGGCGCGTCGGAGCGAGGTGTTGAGGCGGCGATATTGTCGAAGGCGGTTGTCGAAGAAACTCGATGAAGAACTGTGGTGAAGTAGCATGATCGTTGATGTAGATGGCGGAGTAGCTGGAGAAGTCATGGGAAGGCGGAGGCATTGCCGTGCGCGGCCGACACACGGCCGTGGGTCGTCGATGGCGCTGGGCGGAGCTCGGTGGAAATCGATGACGACCGGAGGTGCTGATGCATCGAAGATGACGAAGGCGCGGCGGTGGTGGTTGCTGGAGATGAAGAAGGCGCGGTGGGGCGTTGTTGTCGATGACGTCGATGGCGTAGTCGTTGGCGTCTCGGTGAAAGTCGAAGACGAGGATGCTCGCGGCGAGGAAGAAGGTGATGGCGGTCGATGGAGTTGCGGCTAAGATGAAGACGTTGGCCGACCTCCGGTGGCGCGATGAAGGTGGTGAAATGGAGGTCGGTGGAGAAGCGAAGCTCCGAGCAGAGAGACGCTCGGAGGTGGAGATGAGAGGCGGATCTCCGAGCGACGAGAAGCTCAGAGGCGGAGAGATAGAGAGAGATAGGGAGAGAGAGAGAGAGGAAGAGAGTACCTGGGCGAGAAGGGGGCTCGACGGCGAGTGGCCGGAGCGAGCAGCTGCTCGGGCGGAGCAGCGACGAGGAGGGAACCCCTCGGATCACACCGATGAGGGGGATGCGGGGCTGTCACTTCCGATGTGGGTCCTCAGGCTGAATGACGGATGCGGGTCTGGGGGGTCGTCGGGGTTCTTTTATAGGTCGAGGAGATGCGTGGGTGGGTTGGTGGAGATGCGAAGATGGAGGGCGGAGGACTCGGGGGGGCATTGGTCGTTGCGAGATCAGAGGAGGGGCGGCGAGGCAATTGCGGAAGGAGGCGGCAGCCGTTTGCGGAAGAAGGCGGAGAACTCGGGGGGGATCCATTGGGGAAGACGATGGGTTCCAGGCCGTTCGATCGGCCGAGATCGAACGGCAAAGGATGGGCCAAGTGGCGCACTGGGGCAAAGGAAGGGGGCGCACGTGCGGAGCACGTGCCTGGGAGGCACGTGCGACGCACGTGCGTCCGTTAATTTTTTTTTATAAAAACGAATTAATAAACACCCAAAAAACGCTGACATGTGGCGGCCTCTGGGGATGCCACGTGTCAGCACCAGAAAATTCGAAGGAAAAACATTTTGTAAAATCGATAAAAAATAGCAAATGACATCGAATCAAAAAGTTCCTCCACAAAAATTCTCGTCTCAAAGAGATCTACAACTTTCATGAAGACATCAAAGCCAAAATAGGTCAAATGTGAAAAGTGAATTTTTGGGGTATCCCATGTTCATAGAATACCTTGATTTTTGGGTTTTCTATTTTTTTTGTCATTTTAAACAATATAAAAAATCCGGAAAAAAATGGAGAAATCAAAGATAAATAAAAGACATCTAAATCTAATTTTTTGGGATTTTATTGATAAATAAAATAAGTACATAAAGTACGGGTCAGAAAACCGCTAAAATATGCAATGTACAAAAGAGGCCCAAAACCCAACTTTCACTTACGAGCTCCGATTCACTTGAACTTGGTCTTGTTTGAAGGTAATTGAATGTGCATTAGTTCAAAAGTGGGTAGGATCAAATCAGCCATTGGATGGGAAGATATGGGGCTTTTAGTCCGAAAATCTTGAAACTAGGGTTTGGGTTTTTGGTCCACTTAACAGGGTTAGTGATTTTTTTGTATTTTTCATTTATTCTTGTTAGTGATATGTACACAGTGGAGGTGGGTTTGTAGCATTTGGGAGTTAGCATGGAGGAGTTAAAAATAGGGGAAGTTAGGCTATTTACAGGTCATTTTTGGCTTGGATTTTTGGCTTCTTATTTTATGCAGAAATTAATGCTAAAATGCAATTCTTATGAAATCATGCATAAATTCTAATTATGCAAAATAAATGCAGAAATGCAGTTGATTTTGAGGGACTTGAGCTTAATTAATGAGACTTAGAGTGATGAATCTGAGATTCATCACCCCACCTTGGTGTATAGTCTACTATACTTAGGATTATTTGATCCTAAGTATAGGGGGCGATCAAATTCTCATTCGTTCATACGTTTTCTTCATTCGTTTATTCTTTAGACTTTTCTATACTCAGTACGAGTTATGTCTTCATTTTTTCTCTCTGGTCTATGAGGACATAGCTCAAGCTAAGTAAAGGGGGGTCGTATATACTATGTATATACTTTAGCCATAACTCGTACTTTTGTATTTTTATATGTCTAAAAATACCATATAATATACCTATAAAATTCATTAAAAATCACTTAATAAAAGATGTGCTTATTCCTCAAATTCTTTTTGTACTTACTGATCAATAAATCAGGTAAAAATGTTTTTTTTTGCAAAATGTTTGAAAAATAGTTTGAAAATCTTTTTGAAAACTATTTGGAAAATATTTTGTTAAAAATTTTCAAACTTGTAAAAATCTTTTGTTTGTAAAAATTTCTTTTCTTTGTGTGAAATAAAATATTTGAAAAGCTATTTGCAAATGTTGGAAAAATGATTGCAAAAGTATTTTGAAAAATTTATATATACTATTTGAAAAACCTTTGTAGAATGATTTTCAAAAGCGTAAATGTTTGTAAAAATTATTTGTAAAATTCTTTTGGACTATAGATTTTAAAGTTGTTTGAAAATGATTTTCAAATAAGTTTGAGGAAATATATACATCACACTAAAATTCTCTATTAACTGTATATAAGTAATTCTCTAAAATCGATCACTTATCCCTTGTAAATTCTTATAACCTAACTCTTGTAAATATAAGATGTGTCCCCGTGTAAATATTTGTACCTAGTTTTAGCCAAAATCTTTTGTTTTCAAAAATCACAAAAATATTTGCGAAACTAAAAATATCAAAAACATTTGCAAAACTAAAAATATTTTCTACATTATAAATAGCATTTGCATAGCATTAGTATTTTTCGGATTAAGTTTGATAATTGAACATGTCTAAGTAAAATTTGAAGATTTGAGCTTGTTTGGACCTTAAATCTACTCAACACTTAACCAGCATTTGATAGATTATCCAACCCCGAGCAATCTTAGTTGTTGGTAGGGCTTTGGTTCGTTAGCTGGTATTTGTTTAACCATTCAGATAGTGATTGGCCTTTTTTAGCTATGCATTACAACTCTTGATAAAAGAGAAGATTCCAAGCAAGTCAGAAATCCATGAACCAGATCCGAAAATAACGGGAACCTTAGAGGGAGTTGGAATTAAGGTACTTCATGTCTAGTTGACTTAATTCTTTGAGGATTGTGAGACTTGATTCAATGGATTCTTGACAACCTAAGTAGAGTATTTCAGAGCATACGCACGACTCTTGTTGATAATGACCTAACTTGGACACCTGCACCTTTCACTTGGCTCAACTCAGTTGGAGTGGTGAGGGGATTGGATTTGCCGGTATGAGATGCACACAAGTGGAAACATTTGTCCTCCTCTAGGGAGGGAAGTGCACCTCAACCTGTACAGTGGCGTAGATGTCTAAAGACAGGAGAGTGTGGGTTGCAATAATGCTTCAAAAGAGGGATAGTCTACTAGCTCATGAGGAAAAACTCCTTATGTAAATGCTGTTGTAAATAGAATTTCAAAAAAAACTCCAAAAAAGTGGATAGGCCTGATTGAAAATAAAATGCATGCCGGAGTGTATATATTTGTATAGTCAATAAGCAAGCTTGAGCTTCAAAGTCAAATCATGTGAGCATGCAGCTGGATGACTTGACTACACTAGTCTTGCATCCTAGGATAGGTAGCTACACTGGCTACTGTCCATTTTTCTCTTCACCCCCTCCTCTTGAGTTGGTTGTCACTTGAACTTAGAAGGGAATACCCCGCTCCTCGAGGAAGGAGTTGCTGGATTGGGGAATCACTTGGTAGTCATGCTGGAGAAGTCAGACTCTTTGTCATTTTAGTTGAGAGGAGCCACTATCACATACACTGTACGAGTCAGATTCATAGTCGTAAGGGTTTGCATATGAGCTAAAGTACTCTGACCTGGCTATTGAGGAGACTTGGGCAGAGTTTTGGGATTCTCCAAGGCTGTTGGATTTCAAAATCGGTTCCCAATAAGGTTCCAACTGCACTAAAATTCCAAAGGTTCGACTTCTTTGTTCTTGTGAAGATACGTTTGATAATTAAATTTAGTCCAATTTCTTTCTTTTTCTTTTCTTTCTTTTTCTTATTCTGCACTAACTGCATAAATATTTGCTAGGGACTAGCAAAGGTAAGTATAGGGGTGATGAGTCTCCATTTCATCACCTTTATTTTATCATTTTAGCCTTAAACACCCGAGTAAATGCGTGTAAATACCCTTAATTTGCATAAATTAACATTCATGCATTGTTGTACAAATTGTGTACAAAATATTGTTTTTAATGACAAAATCATATAATAAAGAAAAGAAAAGAAAAAGAACAAAATATCGAAGATATTATATGACCCTAAACCCCGAGACCTACGCATCTTGATGAATAGGTCGACAAGGAATAAAGTAGGGAGATAAAGGTCTAAAATACAATAAAATCCCTTTTTATTTATTCATTATTTAATCATTTTTGGGACTTATTTTATTTTCTAATTTTTATACCTCAAATAAAAAAACTTTGAACAAGAAATTGTAGATAATAAAATATAAAAAATAAAAAATTAATTTCATACAAAAATAATATACAGTGAAAAAGTTATACTCTGAATAAATTTCTAAAATCCCAACTTCCCAGACCCATATCTCTCAAATAAAAACTCAAAATATATCAAAATCACTTAATTGTATATAACTTATAATAAGCTATTTAATGAAGGTGGTTTTATATTTTTTGGAGTTAAGGTGTGAAAGTTAGGTTTTGGACCCCTATTGTATAGTATACCGAATTAAAATGAACATTTTATTTATTATTCATTATTTTTATAATTTTATATGTTTATATTTTTGTAATATATGTACATATTAAAATTAGAATAAAAATATAAAGAAAATAATAAAATAAAATATGTATATAAAATACATAGATGAAATACCTATATCTATATCAATATAATAAATAAACTTATTTATTTAAGTGTATATAATATATCAGAAAAATATAATAGAAATATACTTAAGCATATATAACAAAGTTATAATTTTATAAAAAAGAATTAAATAATAAAATCAAAAATACAAAATAAAAATAAAAGACCTAAATACATAGATAAATATACATATAATGTAAACCTAAAAAAGTAAGTTGTAGTTATATACCGTAAAAAATAAATAAAAATCGTAATAAGATACTATGAAAAAAATAACATTTTTTATTTTATAATCTAAAATTAATAAAATCATTTTAAATTAATAATGATTTTCCAATTCTTTTTGGGCTGGGTTTTTTCTGGCTGGTCCACGTGGACCAACCAGAGCCCCTGGATGGTTGACCGCAGGTCAACTGTCTGACCCTAGGACATATAGCACTGACACCTCGTTATGGCCCTCCTTCTCGATTTTTTCGGCATTGATCCATCGCTCGAGAAGGATTAGACCCTTCATGAGATTTGATCCTTGTACATCCTCCATCCACACCAAAACCTCTCCTTGGGCAGATCACCTTCGCATCACCCGTGATCCATCCTTGAACTTAGCGCCTCGTCAACCTGTACATAACCTACCCCCAACTTCCCTTCTCGTTTTAACCTCTTTGGAACCATTTTGGACCTCCTTCTTCGACCTCTGGATTGAGTGAGGTGACAGGTAGCTCTCCAGCTCCTTGGAGGCACGACTAAACGAGTCGAAGGGCGTCTCCACCCATCTACAGCCACTCTTGGTTGTGAGGTTCAACCTTGCAACTCCCGCTGCTCGAGGTCTATTTTTCTTGCATTTTTTGCTTAGTGTAGTTTCTAGGTCTAATTTTAGTGTTTATTTTACATTTTTATCGCTCTATTAGCATATCCCCACCTTTTCGTGGTTCACCGGAGCTAGCCTCCGGCGACCCCCTTCCATCGTACACCAACCGTTCTACCACTGCACTCCGCCTCCAGAAGGCCCCCCTTCACTTCCTTCTCTTCCCGCACCACTCAAATCGCCTCGAACCCCATGGGATCGAGCTTTTGAGGTCCCGCCTCTGCCACCTCATCAGACCTCAACCACCATGCCTCACCAGCCACCCCCCCTCACCAATAAGTCCCCGACACCCTTTTCTTTGTCGTTCTTAACCTCCTTGCGGGTGTTGGAGGGCCAGAGGACTCCTTTTTGGAGTCAGTTTTTACAGCTGGAGGAAGCTCATTGCGATGGACATTCTTCCCTCTTACTCCACTGACCATCTTAATCGTAGGATCAAGATCGTGCCTCAATCATAGCAGTCGCCATTAGATCAGGATGCGTGTCAGCTGTCGGTCACTCCCGGGAGATCTAATCTCCGCCATTCACTACGAAGCAGCATCGTCGCACGAGGAGGCGCCACATGTTAAGTGGGCGAGCCATCGCCGTTCATTTGTGCCTCTGTGTGGGTATTTTGCAAACTTAACCCTGCATGTTTTTGCAATTTAATATTTGATATGTAAACTTTCCTCTGTCATGTAATATATTTTGAAACTTTTACTAGTAGGCCCCAACTTTTTGTAATCGCATTTTGGTCCCCGCCAGCGTGGCTCACGTGTTTATACACATGAGCTTGGCATTTTTGCAGAAGAGCCCTTGAGGCTTTGGATATTTCGTATTAGTACTGTAACTTTTTATTCACATTATAAACTTTTAGAAAAATTGCAACTCTGTCCCCATACTTATTTTTTACAAAAATACCCCTACTAGTATTGTAGTTTCTTTTTGTTTTCTCTATTTATTTAATAGATCTACATTGCTCCAAAAAAATCCACAAAAATAGGTGTTGATTCTTGATTGCATGCACTTCTGTGCTATCAATTTATTCTGCAGTTTTAGGCTTTTTAATTTTATAAAAAAATAAAAAATGGCATATTTTCTCCCTATCTACAATGTAAAATACCAAAAAATATAAAAAGTTTTCAAAAAATTCCAAAAAAATATTTTTCTTTATTTAGTTATTTTATAACTCCAAACCAAAAAGCCTTAAAAATTATAAAAGAAAACTATAAAAATATGAAAACCCTAAAACACTTATAAAAATTTAAAAATTCATTAAAAACTCTAAAAATTATGTTTTCTATTTTATATTTTTCTCTACATTAGTAGTAATATATTAAAATTAATTTGGAGAAATTTTGATACTGTTTGCTGTTTTTTATCTTAATTTTAATTTCAGTTATTTAATTAAACTTTGTTTTAGGTATTTTTTACTTTTAAAAATTATAAAAATTAGAAAAATAATCTAAAAAATTGCAAAAATAGTAAAAAATATTTGAAAACCTAAAAATTATTTATTTTCTTTATTATGTATATTTTTATTAGTATTTATATCTGTATTAGTCAATATTGTACATATACTCTATATATAGATTTATCATATATTTTAAAAGAAAAAGCAAATAAAAAAATCTAAAAATCTAAAAAGAAAATATAAAACCAGAAAATTAAAAATCAAAATACAAAAATATAAAACAAAAAAAACAATAAAATACAAAATCAGAAACCCACAAAAAGAATATAGACAAATATTCCACAATCACATTTTGTGCTTAATTGCCCGATCTATCTAGTTTACCCCATGTGTTCGACACGTTTCATACTTTAACTATACACACATTTTTAGAGTTATAATAAATTTTAACCCCTTAGTAGTTTCATTGCTTGATCATCATTGTGGGTTAATTGTTGACTAATTGGGATTTCGTGAGTGGTCGCCACAATGATTGTGTCTCCGCCTTGTGCGAGACATATTTAGACCTCGCAAAATCCTGATTATCAGGTAACCCTTTATTTATTCTTTTTAAAAATTAAGCATTGTTAAGCATGCTTTTAAAGCTTGGGTTGCTACACATGGCTGATGACACAGGTTTGGCAAGGGTCTAATGTAGCCTACACATGACGAGAGCTACACTGTCGCTAAAGCGACCACTCGCTAAACACAAGATCAATCAACAATTAACCCACACAAGAAATTAAACAAACAATTAAAATGAGAGGGTCAAAATTTATTATAATCCTATTTATATGTAGTGAATGCACATATAGGGTGTCGAACATAGGGAAAACAAGGGATAAACAACAAAAATTGACAAAAGACAATAAATGTTTTGGGTTTTATGAAGATTTATGATTTTAGTGGGTTTTAAATTATTTATTTTTTTTATTTTTAATATTTTTATGGATTTTTAATTTTGGAATTTTTATATTTTTATATTTCTTAATTTTTTGCATTTTCTTTTTCTTTATAATTAGTTAAAATATAAGTATATATAATATAGATATTTAATATATAATATAAGTATGTAATATAGACAATAATGATAAAAATATAAAATGAAGACAAAATTAGGAAAATATACTAAGATATAATGCTTTTAATTTTTTTAAGGTTTTAAATAACATTTTTTTATTTTTGATAATTATAATAAATATAAATAATAATATAAGTAAATATAGTGATATATAGATAATAGGGTTTTTCTATTTATATATATAGATATAAATACTCAAAAATGAGGAACAAAATATTTTGTTTTTTAAGTTTTTCTCTATTTTAGATATTTTCCTTACACTTTCTAAATTTTTTGGATTTCTAATTGAATTAAATTGTCAAAATAGTGACTTTATTAATAGACTGAATTTGGAATTTAAGAATAGCTAAAAGTCCCAAAATTTTCAAAACTATTTTTAATATATAGTAAATATAATAAACAAAATAAAGAAATAGAAACAAATATTTTTGGATTTTTATAGATTTTTTTATATTTTTATAGGGATTTTGGAGCTTTTTAATTTTAGTAATTTTCTTTTTCCATTTTAAGGACTTTTTATCTATAGGTGCAAAATACAATAATAAACACTAATAATTCCTTTTGGAATTTTTAAAATGTTTTTATATTTTTTTGTATTTTTCTAAGTTAGACAGTGAATAGCTTAATTTTTTATTTTTAATAAATAAAAATATAGAATAAAAATCCTTAATAAAAATATATGTAGTAGAATAATATATAAGGTATTTGTCCTAATTTCTATGAAATTTTAGGGCGCGAGGGCTATTTGTAACAAAAATAAAACCAAGAAAAAGAAAATACAACCTGACAAGGGTACTTTTACAAATATTTTAAATGTAGGTATTATTTTCGAACACCATAAAGAATTTTGGGCTTAATAATACAAAAATCCAACGTATTACCAATATTATACACCCGGAGGGGTATTTTTGCAATTAGTACACAATATGTGGGCCAGATGTAAATATCATACAGAATATTATGATAATATTGCAATACAAGAACCTTGAGGGGTTTAAGTGCAAAATGGCCACTATCCTCACACACACAAGCACGTGAGGTGACGTGGCCTGGACCTAAACGCAAATAAATCAAAGTCTAGGGGCCAAACTATAAATATTACAAAAATTGTTGCACTATAAACAAATATTTATAGACTAAAATGTCATTACAAAATGCGGGGGTTAAATAAGCAAAATACCCCTGCTAGAAAATCCGATGACGCGTATATATTCACTTGACACGTAGCACGATCCCAACGAACGGTACCGGTTCGCTATGGAGGGATGAGATTTGATCTCATCCTAAGCTCTGACGGATGAGACGCGATGTAATCCAATGATTGCTGCTATATCTGGACGATGACTCTAACCAGACGACGAAAAAGACACTAGGAATAATGGGGAAGAACAACATGGTTGAACTTAGATCCTATCTCTAGGACTGCTCTGGCCGTCGGAGGGCCTCACGTGAGGTGCAAAAGGTAGCTAGCGATGATCCACGGTAATTGGAAAGTCCAGTTGGAGTCCATAGCTCAATGATGGAGCCCTAGAGAACGAGGGAATCAGGCTGATGGAGACCCTCTAACTCGACAAAATTTGACCCAAAAGTGGTCCTCAAATGCCATGACCTACATGGTTAGGTGCGCCGAGAAGAACAGAGGGTGATGGGCTCGATCTGGTGGTGGAATGAATGGTGGAGGAATGTGGCGGACGGTACCTTGACGAGCGGCGGAGGTGGAGTATCGTCTGCTTGATCAGGGGCATATCAAGATGGATGGAGTGCTTGTAGCGTAGAGCGGCAATGGGGGTAAGAAGATTAAAGTGTCAGATGGATCAGGGGTCAGTCGGATGACGATGAAATAGTGGTCGCAGCAGAAGTTCCAGTGAACTTCGATTTGAAATTTTAAGAAATAAAATGTGAAGACAATCAAAACTAAAGCCTCCACTGTACTATTGATGAATCCATGTTACATCGCCTTTATTATTTTATTTTAGCTTCATTTCCGTAGTCAAACACCTGTAAATATCCTCTCATTCCATGAATTTACCATTTTGCATGCATTTGTTAAATATGCATTTTTAATACTTTTTGTACATAAATAAAAGAATAAAGAAGAAAGAAAAAGAAAATAAAAATGAAGGATGAATTTATACAATAAATGCAGACTGACCTGAACCCTGAGAGAAGGTCAATACTTGACCTGGTCGATCATGAATAAAGTAGGGGGATAGGGTCTTTAGTCCAAAAATCCAAAAATATTTTTCCTGTATATTTGTACAAAACTTACAATATTTTATTTGTACAAAAATTGACTTCAAATTAATTATTTTTGTAAACAAAAGTTGTAAATAAAAATATGTTGTAAATAATAAAAATAATTATAAAATAAAATAATGTACATATTACGGATAATCATACCCAGAAAAAGCTGCAAAGTAATAATTGAAATACCAATTCCAGCTCCATACAAACTCAAATTGAATCAAAATCACTTCCATTATACTTTAAATTAAATTATCTTTCAAATAGTTGTGGTTTCATAATTTTTGGAGTTATGGTTAAAAAGTCGATTTTCTAGAGTGTTTTGTGCAGTTTCGCCATTATTTATTGTACATATTTTCATATTTATTTTTATATACATAATTGTAAATGTTATTTCCATTAAAAATAAAATTTAAAAAAATAAAAAAAGATATAAAAATTATTTCCTTATTTGTACATGTGTATATTATATTATATGTACATAATATTTGTATACAACTAACTTCCTTATATAAAAATCACAAAAAAATTAAATATCTAACATTAATTAATTAATTTAATTACGAATTTTGTATTTATATTTAGTTATTTAATTCATTTATTTGGTTTAAAAACATGCCTTTTATATAAGATATTATTCCATACCTTAAATAGCCACCATTAAGGTAGCTAATTAATTTGTAATTAATTTATTAATTTAGTTTAATTTATTTAATTCCAAATTTCATAATTAATTAGTTAATTAATTAATTAAATCTCCCAATAAACACCTTCCCCTTTTGTACATTCTTTCCTTGTTTGATTTTTTCTCTTTTTAATAGGCTCCTCCTCCTTTCATTTTTTGATCAACCTTTACCTTTGGTGGAGAGAGCTCGATCTCCGAGAGCGATCTTGTCAAAGAAGGGTGCCTAGCCTCTGAGCCGTCTAGTGACAGCGCGTCGGCCCTCATCAAGGCCATCACGGCATTTCCGACCCAAAGGTGAGATCCATTTTATTTCTTGTCTTTTTCTCTAGGATAAATCGTAGGTCACATTTTTGCTCCCATTTTATTAGCCTTTAAATCTTAAAAAAACCAAAATTTCACCACACATAATCCGCCCCGAGATCGATTTTTCATCTCATCTCGCGATCTCCACATTTCGCATTTCTATCTCACGCAATCTTCCATCTCCGGTCACACACGGTGACTAGAGATACAGATCTCTCTTCCATATCACAAAATCCGCTCATTCACATCCTCTTCTATTTATAAATAAAATAGATAAAAATAAAAAAATAAAAAATAAACATATAATTGTTTTTCTTATTTATCTCGCATTTGTTTTTGCAGAAAAAATAAAAAAATTATTTGTTTTTGTCTCTAACCTTTATTTTGCAAAAAAATTAAAAAAATAATAATAAATAATAAAAAAGTACTTATGTTTTCATTTTCCATTTCGAAAAAAAGATAAAAAAAATCTTTTCAGTTCTATTTGCAGTACATATAGAAAAAGAAAAAAAAAGAAAAAAGGAAGCAGGTCACGGCCGCACGCGGGTGCCTCCCTCCTGGCGACCCGCCGCCCAGCGCGGCATTCCACCATCAGCCGGGATGCGCTCCGCCCCACACCGCCCGGGCGTGGCTCACCCTGCCGACCTCACTCCGTGGCCAGCGCCGCCGTCCATCCGCCGCCAGTTCCGGCCTCTACCTCCCGACAGCCACGCGCGAGCCCCTCCGCGGCTGTAGCCCGCGCCGCTGGCCTGCTGTCATACCTCCCGTACATCCTCCGCCAGGCTACGACATCGACGAAGCCTCCAGTGCATCGCCACCTGCTTGTCACCCGCGCGCGGTGTCGCGCGGTGTCCGTCGTGAGCCAACCTGCCAACCAGCCCATCTTTGCCCAAAGCTCCCACCAGTACCTCCGCGCATCCGCGGGCTGGCCCGCGCCATATCCACCCGCACTAGGCGCAGCTGCCTCCACCCAGCGGCACCTCCTTCCGCGTCGACCTCTTTACGCGAGCACCGATGCCTGCCATCCGATCTGCCTCTCCCCCCCCCCCTTTAGGCGGCGACGGCAGCCTGCCCCCTTTTGTTTGAACGAAGAAGAGGAACCCTTGTTTTTTATTTTAAAATAAAAAAATTGGGAAACTTGCATGGCAGCTCCTGTAAGTATCTGAAATTGCAAATCAGTCCAAACAAGCTCTCAAGTCACATGCGTCACACACATATTTTGGGTAATTTGAAACATTTATCTTACAATTTGTTTTTGTTATATTTAGTTGCAAAAACTTTCAATAATTGAACTTTAGTCCTTGTAGTGCAGACTTGAATTTGCATGCCCTTTTTATTAAATAAATATTTTTATTAGTCGGAAAATTCTCAAAAAAATTGTGTATGCTCCTGCTATGTGTCTAAACGTTGTGTAATTTTTTATAGCATTTTGTTAATTTTGATATTTTTAAAAAATAAAAAACAGTGTCTTTTTGCTTACCAGAAATTGGAAAATTTATAAAAAATCGAAAATTCACCTAAAAATTCCAAAAAAAAATTATTGTAGGTGTGTTTTGTTGTCTTTTAATTTCTATCCAATTTTTATGCTTAGATCATTTATAAAAACCAAAAAAATTACGAAAAATAATAACGTAAAAAATGTAGAAAATTAAAGAAAAATCCAAAAATTCTGATTTCAATCTCTGTTTGTAGATATTTAATTGTACTTTATTTTAAAAATAATTTCCAGGAGTATTGGGCAATTAAAGTATTTTTAAGTTGTAAAATACTCATGGTTGTGCATTGTTTTCTTTATTTTCCACTTTTTGGCTTTTATAAAATTACAAAAACATCATAAAAAATTGAAAAAAAATTACCAAAAATATTTGAAAACATATAAAACAAAAAACATTTTCTTTTTATTTTTTTGAGTATATTTTATTAATCAGAAAAATACAAAAAGGGTGTGATGTTGTGTGTTTTTATTCCTTTGCGCTTGTTTTGAAAAAAATAAAAAAATAAAAACCACGAAAATTTAATTTCAAAAATTGACTACATAGTTTTTAAATCGTGCTCGTTGTGTTCGACCTTGGTCGCTATACCAGGTAAACAGAATATTGAAACCGCTTACAATTACTTTGATTGATTTATCTTTTATTAAGTGGTTAAAAATAATTTTTTTCGTTGACCGCGCTTGGTGATTCGGGTCACAACAACCCTTGTTTATTTCATACTTAACCCTAGTTGTCAGACATGCCATTAGAATGGCACCGTTGCCGGGGAGGTGCACGGTCGCAGCCTGCGGGGAAGGTCAGTGGCATTGGGGGCGCCGCCCGTGAAGGTGGTGGCGTCGGCGAGCGGATTGCTGGCGGCGGGGCGACCTGCCGCCTGTTGCAATTTTTTTGTTTTTATTTTTTATAACCTACGGGAAAATGTTAGGCAAAAAATGTATATTTTTTTGTTTTTTTAACAGAAACTGTAAACAAAAGCAAAAATAGTGATGTCCCAGACCAGGCTCTACGCTCAGGGGAAGCCCTCACCCTAGGTCATGTCCTATCAGAGGATAGCACGGGTTGATGCTACTCCACCCATTTCTTCGTCAGCAGCAGCAGTAGCACATGCAGAATCTTCAGCTGCTGACATGGGTATTATTAGTAAGAAGTTGGACCGCATAGAGATAATAGAGAAGAAGCAGTGCAAGGGCATGCCACAGATAGATAAATTGGCACAGACTCTTAGTGACCTGAAGACCCACATCTTGTGTCTCCAAGAGGCACAAGCGGCTTCTCAGCCTCGTTCTAGATTACGAGATGATCCCAACAGCAACATCTCTTCCCAGCACTATGCTCAGTACCGTCAGGTTCACCACATTCAGGCAGAGCCGGTTCAGCAGTTGCAGCAACACTACTCTCAGCCACCACCATCTCAGGACACTCGGATGGTGGTGTATCAAAGGATCAGCCACTGACAGTTCTTCCCCTTTTCCAGTATGAGCAAGAGCCGTTGATGGAAGACCAGCAGCAGCCCAGGATCCGTCGATATCATCCTGGATTCAAGTGGTCTACTGGAGGCACCTCGTCCCAGCAGCACCCTCCATCTCAGGGTGGACAGAGCAGCCAGCAGCAGCAACATCCCCATTACTCCCAACCACAGCAGCACTTCCAACAGGGTCCTCGTCCCTACCATAAGGGACAGCAGTGGAGGCAACAGCAACAACAACCTCAACAGTATTCTCAACCTCCTCCTCATTTCTAGCGAGTCAATCCATCTGGTTCTCATGCACTTGTTTATGAGAACCCAACCCTTGATGACCTCGCATGCTTACTCACTGACCAGCTGGCATCCTTCCGGTGAGAGATGGATGAGTTTCGACAGGAAATGAGGGAGATAATCAAGGGAAAAGCCGCCATACCTGCTCAGATTGAACCTAACCCAAACAATCTGAAGAGGAAATCTGAGCAGGTACAGTTTATAGAGACCGCCACTCCAAGTGATATTTTGAATGATATTTCCTCCTACATATTTGATGCTGATTTTGTTAAGCTTAGGAGCGGTAGGATGCCAGCCGGCGGTGCCTCGTCTGAGCGACGTCCCCATGATAATTCCAGAGCATCAGACGAGGAAGATAGCGGTGTTGATGCCGCTGATGATGTTGATGACGGTGGTGCTGATGCCACCAAGGATGATGATCCAATAGACGGTACTGAGGCCGTCATTTCTTCTATTGCAGACAGTGGTATTGAAGCCACCAAATTACCAGATGCTGAGCCAGAGTGCGGTGTTGATGCCGCGAAGATAGATGTTGTGGGTGGTATTGATGCCACCATCTCTATTCCAGTTGTGTTTCATCATGTGTTTGTACCTCAGGACAATATCAAAAACACCAAAAAATGAATAAAGGAAAGGTTTCTTCATCTACTCCAAGTCCATATGTGTTGCATGATAACTCTTGTATGGGCTCCATTCCTTCTCAGCAGCAGGAACCTCTTCCTGACCCTCTATCTGAGGAGGGTCCAACTATCCCCTTCCCTCAAGCACTCTGCTTAGGGCAGGGGAAGAAAATAGAAAATACAAAAAAATCACAGCAGTTAGAGTTCAGCCAGCAGATGATGGACAGATTCCATATCCAGCTGACTTTACTGGAGGCACTAAAGCACATCCCTCTCTTCAGAAGCACTTGAGAGAGAAGACCACTGTACATAGGAAGAAGAGGAATCGTAATGCAGAAATCCATGTGCTTACATGTGCCACTTGCTTCACTATACAGAACCAATTGCCATCCAAGAGACCTGATGCAGGAGCTCCATATGTCAGATGCCACATTCATGAGCAGCAATTCGACAGTATCCTATTAGACATTAGTTCGTCGATTAACCTTCTCCCGGTTGCCTTACTTGATCGATTTGAGTTTGGCCCTCTTAGACAGAGCACGACGATCCTTCAATTTACTGATAGATCTGTTAAGAGGCCGAAGGGGTTACTTAAGGACGTTGTTGTCACAATTTAGGGCCTGAAATTCCCCTTGGACTTTGTTGTATTGGACATGGAGATCCATGAACGTGTGATCAATGCTTCATCATTTTAGGAAGACCTTTCTTGGCCACGGCCAAGGCGGTGACCGACCATGATAGTGGGAAGGTATACTTTCGCATTGAGGATGAAAGTGTACACATAGAAATGATCGAGGAGGCCAGATCTAGAGATTCATAATGCTCAGATCAGATGACCAACTCAGAGCAGATGATAGAGGCAGAGCTAGGTATCCACCAAGAGTGTGACTTTGTGATCACATATGATAAAGCAATTTGGGTAGATCTTGCATCACGAGCTCTTGCCACATCTTCAAACAGTGTAGATTCACATATCATGGCAGATGAGAGTTCGGAGAGCACACTCATGGCGCATGATACAGTAGAGGTTGTTTATCATGATCAGGATAACGAAGACGATCTTGTCTCATGCACTTCAGATTCAGATTCCTCAGAACAGACACCGACTTTGACTGGCAGGAGTTCGATGAATATTTACCATGTATGGTGCCTACAGATCCGACAGCTAGGGTGGAGAGTGAGCCAGGTCTGTTGACAGATATACCAACAGGGCCATCTTCGTCAGATTTACCATTGCAGCGAGAGTTCTCACACAGAGATCTTGTAGCATTCTCTCAGACATTCCAGAAGCCAGATTTACCAGCTCCTACTTGTCCAGAATTGAAGACCTTACCGTAGAGCATGAAGTATAGATTCCTTGCGGGCGAGCCAGATATGTTCTCAGTCATTATCTCAGCGGATTTGACTGAAGACCAAGAATCTTGTTTGATGGAGGTTCTAGAATGAAACCGCAAGGCAATAGGATGGAGTGTAGCTGGTCTCAGGGGATAAGTTTGGCCATGTGCTCCTACCATATTTATCTCGAAGAAGACGCTAAGCCCTCGCATGAGTTCCAGCGACGGCTGAACCTGAATCTTCGAGAAGTGGTCATGAAGGAAATATCTAAGTGGTGGAGCACTGATTTTGTCTACCCCATCTCCGACTCTAAGTGGGTTAGTCCATTGCATGTGGTACCCAAAAAAGACGGGTATCACTACAGTTGTGAACGAGTTTGGAGAGGAGATAGCTACCCGAGTACCCACTTCTTGGAGGGTCTGTGTGGACTACAGACGATTGAATCAGGCCACCAAGAAGGACCATTTCCCGCTACCATTCATAGATCAGATCATCGAGAGATTAGCTAGGAAGAGTTACTACTACTTTCTGGATGGATATTCGAGATAGAACCAAGTGGCCATAGCGCTTGAAGACCAAAGAAAACAACTTTTACCTGTCCGTTTGGGACGTATGCTTTTAGACGGATGCCCTATGGACTATGTAGTGCTCCGGCTACATTCCAAAGGTGCATGCTCTCTATTTTCTTGGACATGGTTGGTGAATTTTTAGAGGTCTTCATGGATGACTTCTCGGTCTATGGTGACAGTTTCGATACATGCCTTGATTACCTAGACCGAGTACTTCAGCGTTGCATTGAGGTCAACTTAGTCTTATCTTGGGAGAAGAGTCACTTCATGGTGACTTAGGGGACGGTCCTTGGCCACATCATCTCCAACAGGAGCATGGAGGTCGACCCAGCCAAGGTAAATATCATCAAGAAACTCAATCCACCGTCCAATTTATGACAGTTGCAGTCCTTTCTGGGGCATATCAGTTTTTACCGATGGTTCATACAGGACTTAACCAAAATTTCCTGACCGCTAATTGATTTATTGACAAAAGACACCGAGTTCCTTGTCGATGATAAGTGTCTTGCATCATTTGAGACTCTCAAGAATTTAATTGTTGAGGCTCCTGTTCTTTAGCTTCCTGATTGGTCTCTCCCATTCGAGTTCATGACGGATGCTTCTGACTTTGCCGTAGGGGTTGTGCTTGGATAGAGGAGGGATAGAGCGCCTTTTGTCATTCACTACGCCAGCCGAACAATGGATGCCGCTCAGCAGAATTACACAGTTACAGAGAAAGAGATGCTAGCTGTAGTCTTTGCCTTGGATAAGTTTCGATCTTACATTCTTGGATCTAAAGTGACTATTTACACTGATCACACTGCCATCCAATACTTAATGGCAAAGAAGGATGCCAAAGCTTGATTGACCAGATGGATCCTTCTACTCCAGGAATTTGACACTGAGATTAAGGATACACTTGGAGTCAAGAATATGGTGGCAGATCACCTCTCCCTTCTAGAGAACCTTGAGGATTTGGATCAAATGACACCTATTACAGAGACATTCCCAGATGAGGCAATCCTTGCAATCACCTCACTTCCATAGTATGCTGATATTGTGAACTATCTTGTCACGAAGAAAGTTCCATAAGATTGGCCCAGACAACGACTTGAGACCTTTCTTGCGAAGGCCAAGTCGTACCATTGGGAAAATTCAACCCTTTGTCATGAAGGGGGATAGCATATGGAGATGGTGTATTCCTTAAGAAGAGCAGCATAGCTTCTTCACATATTGTCACAAGCTTGAGGCAGGAGGACATCATTTTAGGAGACGGAAAGCATAGAAGGTGCTTCAATCCGGCCTTTGGTGGCCTACCCTCTTCAAGGATTCAGATGAATTCGTGAAGAGATGTACTGACTGTCAGAAAATGGGCACTTGTCGACAGAAAGATATGATGTCGATGCAGCCCATTCACTTTTGTGAGGTTTTTGACGCATGGGGCATCGATTTCATGGGCCCATTTCCTAAGAGTCAGGGATTTGAGTATATCTTGCTTGTTGTAGATTATATGAGTTGTTGGGTTGAGGCAATCCCCGCCCGAACCGCAGATGCTAATACCATTTGTAAATTCTTGAGGAAAAATATCATTTCACGGTTCGGGGTACCTAGAGTTTTGATATCATACGAGGGGACTCATTTTATCAATGACAAGGTAAGGGCCCTTGCTAACGAGTTCAGCATAGATCATAGAGTTGCCACTCCTTATCATCCACAGACGAATGGTCTTGCTGAGGTTTCTAACAGGGAGATTAAGACTATATTGCAGAAGGTAGTCCGCCCATACCGAAAGGATTGGTCACAGCTTTTGGACTCAGTCTTGTGGGCATATCGGACATTCTTCAAGACTTCATTGGGTACATCTCCATTCTGACTCATTTATGGCAAGCCATGCCACTTACCAGTTGAGCTGAAGCATAAGTTACTATGGGCTGCTACTGAGATATTTTTGGATCCAGAGAACGTAGGAGATCATAGAAAGGCAGAATTGGCAGCCCTGGAGGAACTTAGAGATACAACCTTTTCGAGTAGCTTACAGAATAAGGAGCGAGTGAAGATATGTCATGATTCCCATATCAGCCATAAGCAGTTTGAGCCAAACCAGAAAGTATGATTATTCGATACCAGGCTAAAACTATTTCCAGGGAAGTTGCAGAGCAAGTGGAACGGACCATACTTGATCCAGAAGGTGCATGACAATGGCAGCCTTTATATATCTGAGATGTCATCTGAGTCTACCTTCCGAGTTAACGGTCAACGCCTGAAGCCATATCTAAATCATGATCCGCTAACTGTCGATGTTGCCTCTATTTATTTTGTATGAGATGTGATTTTTGACTCACATCCTTTGCATCTCACGCTTGATTATCACTTTTCCCCGCAGTTGTATTGATTCAGATGTCCATATCGCACACTCTTTTGTCTAAACACCCCATCTCCATCTCATGATTATGTTATACTTAGGGTGTAATTTACCCAAGTATAGGGGGTGTCAGATTTTTTATTATCTTTTGATTCTTTTTATCTTTGTTTTGTTGCCTATACTTAGGGGTATTTTACCCTAAGTATAGGGGAGGTAGACTCTGTACATTCTACTTCTCGGTTCTCCCCTTGTGTACAGTCTTCTATACTTAGGATTACTTGATCCTAAGTATAGGAGGATCACCGACTTCTATTGATTATATTCTTTTATTTGTTGTTGTAGTATAATATTCTATTTACTTCCCAATACTTAGCATGAGTTATGTCTTCCTTTGCAGCTCTTTGATAACTATGAGGACATAGTTCGAGCTAAGTATAAGGGGGTGTCGTATATATTGTATATATACTTTAGCCATAACTCGTATTTTCATGTTTTTAATATGGCTAAAACACTGTATAAATACTTGTAAAAAACTAACTAATAAAAAGGATGCAGATATTTCCTCAAAATTCTTTTCATATATACTGATTAAAAAAAAGGTTAAAATATTTTGAAAATAGTTTGAAAACCTATTTGAAAAATCTTTTGAAAACTATTTGAAAAATAATTTCAACCTTTATAAAAATATTATGGTTTGTAAATTTTTTCCTTTTTGTGTGAAATAAAATGATTTTGTTAAAACTTTTTGCAAATGTTTTGAAAATGGTGAAAAATCATTTGAAAATCTTTATATACTGTTTGAAAAATATTTGCAGAATAGTTTTCAAATGTGTGTAAATGTTTGAAAAATTATTTTGTACTATAGTTTTCAAAATTATTTGTAAAATTATTTTCAAATAAATTTGAGGAATATATGCATCAAAAAATAAAAAAATCCAACTGTATTTATATACCTATTACTCAAGTTGTAAATCATTTCATCTAATTCTTGTAAATAATTAACTCACCCTTGTGTAAATATGTGTATCTCTCCCTAATTCTTATTAAAAAACTCTTTGCATGTGCATCACTGTTTTTCAAAAATCTATAAAAAGTTCAAAATTTGAAATTTATTTCACAAAAAGATTTTTTTTCTTTTCTTTGCATTGTACATATTTCTTGCATTAGCATGTGCATTTTTCAGGATAGCATTGACATTTAAACTAAGTCTGGAATAAATTTGAAGAATGGAGCTTAGTTGGACCTTAATCCACTTAATTTTATAGGAACCTTATAAGAATTGGAGTTAAGATTTTCCAGGCTCTAGTGACTTGATTCTTTGAGTCCATAAGACTATGTTCACATGTCATCTTGATAAGTCTAAGTAGAATATTTAACAACACACACATGATTCTTTCAGGCCATGGCTTACCTTGGACAAAGCACTCTACACGTAGCTCTTCATGGAGGAGGTAGTGAGGGGGGCAGAATCTTTTGGCTTGGGGTAGCATACGAGGGTAGTACATCTAGGCGGAACCTCTCGTCCTCCTCTAGGGAGGGAAGTGCGTCTCAACCTGGTTTGGCGATGTTGAGGCCTAAAGACAGGATGTTGTGGGGTTGCAATAATGTTTCAAAAGAGGGATAGTTTACTAGCTCAAGAAGAAAAACTCCTAATGTACATGCTGCACCTTGTATATATTTTCAAAAAAAACAAAAAAGAAAAAAATGCAAAATCTCCAAAAGTGGACAGGCCTGATAGAACTTCAAAGTCAAATGTTTGTAAGCTTGGAGCGGATGACTTGGCTACACTGCATGCATCCAAGGATAGGTAACTACACTGGTTACCGTCCATTCTCTTCTCCATCCCTCTTCTTGAGCTGGTTGTACTTGAACTTAAAAACGAATATCCCCGCTCCTCGAGGAAAGAGTTGCTTGATCGGGGGATTAGAGTTACCTTGTTGAGAGAGGTTGTTTCTTTGCTACTTTTAAGATGAGGTGCTATATTTCACTTACACCGTACAAGTAAAGATTCATAGTCATAAGAATTTGTGTATGTAGACTTGTTCTGATCTGACTGTTGAGGAGACCTGAATAGGAGTCTTGTGGAACTTAGAGGCTGTTAGATTTTAAATCCATTTCCAATTAAGGTTTCGACACACTAATAATCCAAATGCCTGATAGAGCTCCATACTACATTTTTATGAAGACAAGTTTAAAAGTCAATGTTGTTCTAACTTCTTTCCTTTTTCTTTTCTTTATTTTTGTTTTCACTTATTTTCCAAATAAGTGTTTGCTAAGGGACTAGCATAGGTAAAGTATAGGGGAATGATGAATCCATGATTCATCACCTTTATTCTTTTATTTTAGCTTCATTTCCGTAGTCAAACACCTGTAAATACCCACTAATTCCATGAATTTACCATTTTGCATGCATTTGTTAAATATACATTTTTAACACTTTTTGTACATAAATAAAAGAATAAAGAAGAAAAGAAAAAGAAAAGAAAACGAAAAGAAAAATGAAGGATCAATTTATACAATAAATGCAGACTGACCCGAACCCTGAGAGAAGGTCAATACTTGACCGGATCGATCATGAATAAAGTAGGGGGACATAGGGTCTTTAGTCTTAAAATCCAAAAATATTTTTCCTGCATATTTGTACAAAACTTACATTATTTTATTTATACATAAATTGGCTTCAAATTAATTATTTTTGTAAACAAAAGTTGTAAATAAAAATGTATTGTAAATAATAAAAAATAATTATAAAATAAAATAATGTACATATTGCAGATAATCATACCTAGAAAAAGCCGCAAAGTAATAATTGAAATACCAATTCTACCTCCATACGTACTCAAATTTAATCAAAATTACTTCCATTATACTCTAAATTAAATTATCTTTCAAATGATTGTGGTTTCAAAATTTTTGGAGTTACGGTTAAAAAGTCGATTTTCAGGGGTGTTTTATGCAGTTTCACCATTATTTATTGTACATGTTTTCATATTTATTTTTATATACATAATATACATAATTGTCCGAGATTGACCCAAGACAGATCTGAATGGAGGCGAAGAATCCATGTAGTCGACCCTACTTAATTGTGGGAAAAGGCTTTGTTGTTGTTGTATAATATACATAATTGTAAATATTATTTCCATTAAAAATAAAATATAAGATTTAAAAAAAATAAAAAAAAAGATATAAAAATTATTTCCTTATTTATACATGTGTATATTGTATTATATTTACATAATATTTGTATACAACTAACTTCCTTATATAAAATCACAAAAAATTAAATATCTAACATTAATTAATTAATTTAATTTAATTACGAATTTTGTATTTATATTTAATTATTTAATTCATTTATTTGGTTTAAAAACATGCTTTTTATATAAGATATTATTCCATGAGGATAGGGAGCCTCCTCTCAAGAGGAGGTAACTTCCCTCCTCCTTAGTGAAAGAGGAGGCAAATTTTTTATTTTTTTTTGAAAAATGTCACCGTAGATTTTCATAATTATATCTCTCTAATATGTCATTTAAATTTCATCAGAAACAGAGACTCCTGCGACCTCCATCCAGACAGTCATTTTTTAACGGTCACAGATTTGTTGTATTTTACATGTTCCGGATGAAGGCCGTAGGAGTCTCTGTTTCTGACGAAATTTGAATGACATATTAGAGGGATATAATTATGAAAATCTACGGTGACATTTTTCAAAAAAAAATAAAAAATTTGCCTCCTCTTTCACTAAGGAGGAGGGAAGTTACCTCCTCTTGAGAGGAGGCTCCCTATCCTCTTATTCCATACCTTAAATAGCCCCCATTAAGGTGGCTAATTAATTTGTAATTTATTTATATATTTATTTTATTTAATTCCAAATTTTATAATTTATTTATTTATTTATTAAATCTCCTAATAAACACCTTCCTCTATTGTACATTCTTTCCTTGTTTATTTTTTTTTCTCTTTTTAATGGGCTCCTCCTCCTTCTTTGATTTTTTGATCAACCTTTGGTGGAGAAGAGCCCGATCTCTGAGAGAGATCTTGTCGAAGAAGGGTGCTCAGCCTCCGAGCCTTCCGATGATAGCGCATCAGCCCTCATCGAGGCCATCACGGCATTTCCGACCCCAAGGTGAGATCCATTTTATTTCTTGTCTTTTTCTCTAGGATAAATCGTAGGTCATATTTTTGCTCCCATTTTATTAGTCTTTAGATCTTAAAAAATCCCAAAATTTCACCACACAAAATCCTCCCCGAGACCGATTTTTCATCTCACCTTGCGATCTCCACATTTCACATTTCTATCTCACGCAATCTTCCATCTCCGGTCACACACGGTGACCGGAGATACGGATCTCCCTTCCATATCATAAGATCCGCTCATTCACATCCTCTTTTATTTATAAATAAAATAGATAAAAATAAAAAAATAAAAAATAAACATATAATTGTTTTTCCTGTTTATCTCACATTTGTTTTTGCAGTAAAAATAAAAAAATGTTTTTGTCTCTAACCTTTGTTATGCAGGAAAATCAAAAAAATAATAGTAAAATACTTCTGTTTGCATTTTTCATTTCGAAAAAAAGATAAAAAAAATCCTTTTCAGTTCTATTTACAGTACATATAAAAAAGAAAAAAAATAAAAAAGGAAGCAGGTCACAATCGCACGCGGGCGCCCTTCCTCCAGGCGACCCGCCGCCCAGCGCGACATTCCACCATCAGCCCGGCCGCGCTCTGCCCCACATCGCCTGGGCGTGGCTCACCCTGCCGACCTCAACGGCTGGCACCGTTGTCCAACCGCCGCCAGTTCCGGCCTCCGCCTCCCGACAGCCACGTGCGAGCCGCTCCGCGGCCGTAGCCCGCACGGCCGGCCCACTATCATCCCTCCCGCACATCTTCTGCCAGGCTGCGACATCGATGAAGCCTCCAGCACAGCTCCACCTGCTCGTCACCCGCGTGCGGTGTCGCGCGACATCCGTCGCGAGCCAACCTGCCAACCGTCCCGTCTCCGCCCGAAGCTCCCACCAGTACCTCCGCGCATCCGCGAGCTAGTCCGCGTTGTATCCACCCGCGCTGGGTGAGGCTGCCTCCAAGCTATAAATCATATAATAATGGTTATCCGTTGGCTTTTTCTTCTAGTAATCATTAAATTTGACAATGATTAATGCATATTTTAATGAATAAGTCAATAGGTAAGTCATTGATATATGAGCTTTGACAACGAATATATGCCATTTGTTACTAATTTCAAGAAGAAATGTTAATTTTACAACGAACATGGCTCGCTGGTATATATTTAACATTGGAAGATATGGAAATGAATATTTAAATTACTTATTTTCTTAGGTCAATTTTCTTGTAATGATGTCATATAATTGTATTACATTTCTTAGATTTTTCAACCAATATCTACTTCAGATATGTTGTATAATGCTCACTTTATTTGCTGTCAACAAACTCATACTACACCAAAATTGACTTAAGACCGAATAATTGGTCATAACTTTCGATGTTAAAGATATAACAATGAATATTATTTATTTAGAAATTATCTTTTTGTTCTTATAATTAGTAATGAATGTTTTGTTGAATGTTTATATAATGATGATTTTTCCATTGGCTTATTCATTAAAATTCATACTAAACGTTTCTCAATTTAACGAGCACTAGAAGAAAATGTCGACAAATACTGTCGTCATATGATTCGTTGTTAATAATATCGTAACGAATACGATGTTAGCTTCGAATTTAAAGAACAAAGCAAGGAATATTTGCTTATTATATTTTTTACTATGAAGCTACGGCAACGGATATTAGATTATTCGTTGCCTAAGACAAATATTGTTGTAGTATCACGATAAGTATTTCCACATCATCATCTCCCATTGCTATATATATTCTCTTACTATATATCGCACAATTCGCCTTTTTAATATTGAATCGTTAATTTTGAATATTTGCTAGAATCCTTATGATATTTATTCGTTCTCATTGTTTTGTCACCAGTATATGCACCTTTAATTACTTTTCATTCATTCTCCACACTTCCAACATAAGAAAATATTAACTGAGTTGGCTCGACTTAGACCTACTCATGTTTTTTTTAATCTGAAAAGGGGGAAACATGCGTAGGTCATGTATGCCCATTAAATTAAAAAAAAATAGTTACAACATCCAGGACTCAAGGAAAGTCCGAGCATGGTGTATTACATTTTCAATATAGAAACTCTCTAAGTGAAAAATCATCCCATTTCTGGCAAGCTATTTCGCAATATAGACCTAGTCATGTTAATTAAATTAAATGAAAATTGAGCTGGGTAATCTCCGACCTCAAGAAGCCCGATCCAGTGCTCATCCCTTCAATCATAAACGAGAAAAAAAAATATTGGGTAAACCCGTTTTACCCATTCGAGCCATCCATTATCCGCGACAACCACCCTTATTTTTTTACTATTAAGAACTCTATAAACATTTTTTATCCACCCGTTGGTAACTCCCCGACTGTGCTAAATACCAGACCAAATGGTGATTAGCACTTTTACTTTGTTTTGTCCTGCTATATCTTGTGTGATGTCTTGTCTTGTAGCTGGGTTTGCGAACAGTTTGGGCATGCATTCCCTCACGAGCTCTTTTTTTTGTGAAATGAATCGGTGATCGTTTATCTAAATAAATAAACAAGAAAAAAATTTGAGTCAGACACATTGTACTAGTCGGGCCGATTTAACCAATTTTGCGTGTTAAACCTAACACCGTTACTAACCTGGTACAGCGTGCATTATTTATTAAAAATAAAAAAAATGATAGATACTTATGTACAAGTATATAAATGAAACTATTAATCTAATGCACCAAACTTTAAGATCCGTGTGGATCTTTATTGCTTTCGCATTTATGTTGGGACCTATATTAGGAGGGCTCGCCTTGAAAAATAAAAGAGTAAGAAGAAACGAGAATGGAGAAATAAGGAGGGAATGTTCCGTATAAGGTGCTATGCAATCGATTGTTTTAGTTTTTTGCTTAACAAAAAATTTAATCTCCATAGATGATCGTTGACCTGCTTTGTTCTATGGATCTGGATTGTGGTCTATGAACCATAATGCATGTCTAAAGAATTATAGAGGTAGAGATGAAAATTCTGAGGTGGATATGTGGTCATACACGAAAAACATCAAATTCGAAATGATGTGATCAAAAGAAAAAATTGTGTAGCTCCGATAGAGGATAAGATAAGAGAAAATCTCTTAAGGTGGTGCAGCCATTTGCAAATGAGGCTGGTTGATGCATGGATGAAACCTAGTTTCATTGCACTAACTTGCTCGACTTATCTCCTAGTGAGCAACAAACACTATTGTTGTAGGTGTTATATTTACCTTTGTCCATAATTATCTAAAATACCTTAAACTATAAATTAACAAGTTTTTGTAGCTAATTATGGTGGTATGCTACGTACACGAATAATGGATCTTATAAGATGTATTGCAACTTGCATGACTATCTAAGTATAATAATAATATATATTAAATGTAATAAATAGTGCAGCCTACATACTCTATGTATATATTGATGTAATTATATCTCCACATATATAAAAAAACTAGTGCGTTTTATTTTTGGAACGTCGTAAGTATTATTGAGAAATATCATTTTTCATAACAAAATCATCAATAGAAACAATTAATAACAATCATATATCACATGAACAATCGGTATTATATCGTATATGGAACATTAGAAATTTTATATATTTTTTCAAGAAAGGACTACCTAAAATGGAGCTTAAGGCAGAAAGCTCAACATTGTTACCGTTAAATCTAAAAAAAGTGTGAAAAACAATATAAGTCTAACAACTATCGAAATAATTATACACATCAGAAAAAATGAAGTAATTCAACAAGTGAGAAAATTATAAAAATTAATCAAGATATTAAAGTATAATTTCCTTTAATAGAATAAATAAGTAAATATATTTTTTTGAAACATCGCTAAGTAATATTGAGAAGTATCATTTAACATAAAATAACCATTAATACTGACAGTTAATAACCATATATATCACATGAGAAACTTGTATTATATCATACATGGAATATTAGAAAATTTATATATTTTTTCCAAGAAAGGACGATCTCAAATGAAGCAGGAAAAAACTCAACATTATTACCCTTAAATCTACGAAAAGTGTTCAAAGCAGCATAAGTCTTAACAACCATCGAAAAAATAGCTCAGTAGCTCTGCAGATAAATAGGGAGTGAGATAAATAGGGAGTAAGTGTCTGAAGATGGTGAAATGTCACTCATTCATAAATCTTGTGAACTCAAAGGGTTAAATTGAAAAATCCCAATTGTAATTATCTAATATTTTTCATCAAAGTTAATGGAGAAAATAGATGGAGCAAGATTATGGATTAAATGGTTAACAGCATTCAACGTTCCAAGTGTAATTCGGAATTACAGAAGTAACCCATAATTATGACAGGACATAGTGTCCTTCATCTATGTAAAATAAACCCCAAAAAAAAGCCAAAACCCCAAAAAAAAACCCAAAACAAAACCCCCCAAAAAAAACCCCAAAAAGTCATGTGTAAGTTGGACCAAAGTCATGTGTAAGTTGGACCAAGCTTAGAACGTTTTAAAGAGAGTGAATATTAAAGCAATGCACAAGCTTAAAACGTTATTCTACATACAAAAAACCTCAACTTTGGAGCATGTCGGTTGGGGGTTACCTCTCCTTGGGGTGGGTTTACCCACCAAAAACCACCCCCCATTTTCATTTTTTATAAGACCCACTATCTATTCTTTATTTAAATATTAAATAAATTATTTCATCTATTTAATTAAAAAATAATATATTATACCATCATATCATCTAAAAATTACAAACTACTCAACTTCTACTCACTATACCAAACTTCAATACAATCACATCACAATAATTATACACTTTTCCAAACTTCAATACAATCATATCACAACAAACCCACTCACAGGTTAACCCTATATTCAGATACCAAAACACAAAAACGGATTACCCCCTATCAAATTAACGCATCCTCGGACTACAATGTTACCAAGAACGCGCCATACAAACTATGAGACTAGGACTTTGAATGACACTTGTGGTGATTGTGTTTCTTGCGAATGACTTGTTACACTTGTGGTGGTGATTGTGTTTCTTGCGAATGACTTGTCTTCAGCAGCGTCCAACTTGCCAATCAATTATTTGGAGAAAGAACATAACATTCAATTAATATTCAGAGAAAGAGAAACATGCATTTGACATTTGGAATGATAGTATTTTTGTTCCTAATACTGAAACAGGAGCACATATCTAAGCTCGAATCTGACAACTAACAAGCATAGAACATCCAATGAACTTAACACAAACTAAAGCACATCTATATACTGCTACTGCTGCTACACCCTATATGCGTTTAGGAGACGGAGGCGACGACGGCGGAGACCATGGAGTTGATGCCACAGGTATTGTGGCCCTTGCAGAGCCTGTAGTAGCCGTCCTCTCCCCACTTCTTCCCCCAGGAGTTCTTTATAATCCAGTACGGCTGATCGCCCATCCTGAGGATGGAGAAGCCCTTGGAGCCGTAGCCGACGAGCAGCACGCCATGGTCACCCACTTCCTGAAGCAGATCAGCGGGCACGACACCCCCCTCACGTATGTTTGCATGAACGCAGCATTCAATCCCACTGCCAAAAACATCATTAATACTGTGTAAACACATATCACCGCAATGAATCCATCTTCAAAATTTTGGGAGTAGGCACCTGCAAGGGGACCGTGTTGGACGAGGTGTGCTGCGATCTGGTCTTCATCCAGCGGCACGCTTGTGAAGTTTGAGATTCTCACCACGACATTGTTCTTGTTGAACCTGCATTCGCCTACACGCCCGGTGTAGGGGTAGGCGGTCTCCTCCTCGAGGCCTCCGGCTTCCATCAGGTACTTGTAGGCGTTAGTCATGAGGCCGCCGCTACAGCCCTTGTTGCAGGCATTCTTCTGCTTTAGGTCGCACTAACATATTACATGATTGTGAATTAGAACATTAATTTACCTTTGATCATAAAAATAGAAGAGAAGAATAGGATGTTCAACGAACAGTGTGATCGCAATCAACGAGCTGCTGCTCGCTCAAGCTCACGAGCTTCCCGGTCGTAAGAAAATTGGCCCCTTCGACGGCCCCGGTGGTGCTGAAAGCCCAACAAGAACCACACATGCCCTGAAACAAACCGAGAGGCTTGAGGATGCACGGTATTGTATGCAAGTAGAGAGGAACATAGGGATCATGTAAATATAATTCTCTACATGAAACCCCAAACGAAAGCAAGAGGAAGAATTAAAACAAACCCGACAAAAGGATTACAATGCATCCATCTGATATCCATAAGCTCGAAAAGTGGTGTGTCAATTAATCAAGAATTGGATATCTTTGCATCTACATATAGATTGGTAGGACATTCAAGGGCATACGTGGAATTGTATGATTTAAATAAGGGTTTTGATGCAACTTCTCACCTGCATCTTGACTTCGGTCACGGCTCCCTTCTCCCGCCAGTCGAAGTCCTCCGGCAGCCCCTCCGTGTCCATAAGCCCTCCATTCCGGGCGGCGACCTCACCGCCCGCCCCCTTCACCCCTGTGAAGGCCGCCTCGAACTCCTCGGCAGTCAGATCCGAGAACTGGGTCACCCAGCACCGCGGTCGGGTCCAGCGCCCTGGTGCTCCGCCGCCCTCAGCATGTTGGCGGTGAACACACCCAGGCGGTGAACGTACTCCTCCCTCGTCTTGTACTCCTTCTCGTACCTCCTCACAAACGACACGAAGGCCTTCTCGTGCGCCGCGGCGCGGTCCGTCACCTGGCGGAGGGTGGGGTCACCTCCGCGGGCGGGAGGAGGGGAAGCACGAGAGTATGAGGAAGAGGGCGAAGGCGGAGAGGTGCGCGAGGGCGGTGAGTTTACCCATCTCCCCCGCTCCGCCCGCCTTGTTGGGTGGAGGGGGGTCTGCCGGGGTTGTGGTTTATAGGAGCAGAATGGGGTCGTCGAAATGCCCGCGTTCTGCTTCGAAATTACGGCCATGGCGTGGCTTCGGTCCATGGAGTGCGCGGTAGTGGCCATCTTCGTCGACGCGTGGAGGTGTTGAGGCGTATGTGTCGCGCATGCAATGGCGTCGAGAGCCGCATTGGTGGAAGCGTAACACGATTCCCATGCACAAGTTCCGGTAGAACGGCTATACGTGGGGGACGATGGTTGGTGGCCGCTGCGGAGATTCCCCTCCAGATTCCACCGGGGTGAATCTCGTTCGCTTCTTCGTCCATGGGGAGATCAGATGGGGCCGTCATTGTTGGGGAATCAGCAGCCGCCACGGTAATCCAGCGGTTGATATTGACGTATTAATTGGGAGATCGTACGAGTAGTTCATGGTGATCGAACTCTAATCGACGGATGTAGAATTCAAACGAGCATAAGCAAGATTGTACCAGATTATTGCAGCATGTTCTAGATCTGCGTAGGTAATAGTTTTAAATTTTGTTGAGCAAAGTTTAAATTTTGTTGAGCAAAGTTTAAATTTTGTTGAGCAAACAAACTGAAAATCCATTCATCTAAGAAAACAAACCACGAGCATTCATCTAAGAAAACAACCACGAGGCTTTCGAGTAGGCCAGGTACGAGAACGGTCGAAGTGAAAGATGGGCGTTAATCGAAGGAAAGAAAAACCGGCGAGGAGGTAGTGTTCAATCCAATATACATATTAGGGGGGTTTGGAACACTGGCCCAACATTACTAGGCACAAATAAAAGCTAAAAGCCACGTCCTAAGATGAAGTCCAAGAGCCCCAAAGCCACCAGCTTTGCCACAGGAGCAGAAACGCTAGTCCTTATTCTCACTGCGAGTTCTGAGTCGCAGGTTTATTGATTCTGTCTTGTTGGAGAGGATATCATCAAAGTTAGAAATATGAGATGACGGTTGTTCATATAATAACATTATTCACTGTCTTTATCTTCTAATTCATTGCTAAATTTAGCAACAATAAGTGCAAAATTTATTGAGTTAATGGAAAAGCATTGTTATGTGAGCTTTTAACAACGAATATGAAATTTGTTGCTAATTATAAGTACAAAAGATGATTTGGCAATGAATAATATTCATTATTATATCTTTAACATCGGAAGATATGGCAAAAGAACATGTAAATATTCCTTACCTTAGATCCAGTTTCTTGTAGTGGTTGTAGCGACGAATAAGTCATTTGTCACAAGGTAATATAACAATTATTTTTTCATGGGAAAATTGGGGTTGTCCCTTAGGGGGAGCTAACTTGGCTCCCCCACCCTATTTTTCACTTTTTTTATTTTTTTTTCAAAAATGATTCCATGAATTTTTTCATCATTATATCCCTCCATTATAATATTCAAGTTTCGTGTGAAACGAAGACTCCTACATCCTTCATCATGACAATCATTTTTTAACGGTCGCAGAATATTTGAAATCGACCCATCTGGATGAAGGTCGTAAGAGTCTTTGTTTCGCATGAAACTTGAATGATATAATATAGGGATATAGTTATGAAAATCCACAGAAGTATTTTTCAAAAAATAAAAAATAAGAAAAATAGGACGGTGGAGTCAAGTTAGCTCCCACAAAGGTCAGCCCTATTTAATCCTTTTTCATTATCTTCTTTGTAAGATACTAGTGCAATAGATATAGTCGGTTGTAGTGTCCATGGAAAATTTGCATGCATCAGAGGTTCCATATAAACTCATTGGTACCTAATTGAAAATGACTGATCAGGTACCCACTATAACATGATTTATACCCATCCAAAAACCCCATATGCAAAAGCAAGTATCCAATTGGAAGCTTTTCACTACCTCCTTTAATTTAAAAGGTTGTATATCAGTCGGATACATATACAGATATCAATACTATATTATTATTATTATCTATTAATATGAATATGAATGTTGATGCAGATACTAATGTATACGAAAAAAATTACCAAGTCACTAGAAACATACACGAATACGAAATAGATGCAAATAAAATACATATAATAATAGAAACTAGATTATTTTAGGTGGGCTACAATTAAATTGACGTAATAGTTTAATATTCGTTGCTATATAGCTGGTAAGGAACCCATAATAATGGTTACCGATTAATGTTTCCTTTAAAAGTCAACAGTTACTCATTGTTCTTTACAACATTAATAACGAATATCACATTTGTTGTGAATTACAATAATAAAAGCCAATTTAGTTTACATGGAATAATATTTCTTGTTATATATTGTTATATAACTCATGTAAGTAAGTTTAATTTAGTAAACCTGTGAAATTACTTGTGAACTAAATTGGCTTCAAGTAGGAAATCAATTGTGAAGAGGAAAGTTGCAATTCCCAATTGAAACAAGTGGGAGTTTGGATTTTAATAGAATGGGGTAATTTTAAAAACTTGGTGGACTTATATATGAGTCCTCACCCCAAGATCTTGTAGCAATAGTAGAGAGGAGGAATGGAGAACCACATGTATGCGTGCTCCAACTACGTCTCCAGCTCGACTCAGCTCTGGATCGCAGCATTCCCTTTTTTTCCTTTGTTTTTCCATCCATGAAGTACTCGTCCATCATCTCTGTTCAGCTTCTCTACTTCATGAGGGACGTTCAAGGATGGCCCCATTGAAGTACGTAAGCGCGATAAGGACTGTGGCACCTTTGTGTCTTAGGAGCAGGTCGTCAGAAACCTTACGCAACAGTAGTATGACAATGATATCTTCTCTTAGGATGGTCCATTTGAATGTATGCCGCGATGATCTCTGGTCTAATCATTTTTTATTTTGTGTTTGCCGCAATTTGTTTATTGATTTGGTATATCCAGATCTTGTCTAATATGTTGCATCTAATGATTAATAGATTCACAATTATTTTTTGTAATTGGATTATGAATCTGCAGTGGTTGATTATTTGTTTGTCAACCTGTGATACCATTAAAATACTTCAAGCAATTTCAGAAAATTATTGTTTAATACCATTCATGTTGTTTCTGATTGTAAACAATCTTATATAAGATGTCGGGAATCGGGATGTTCTGTAGGACCCTGAAACATATGAAGGAGAAATTTCTATGCACGACTTGATGGTGGCAATTGTCATAGCGGAGGAACATATTAAACGTAAACAAGTGATTCTTGGTGATGTTCAAGCTAAGGTCAATTTCATGATATTTAATGACAAAAATAAGAGGGGAAAGGGAAATACCAACATGAACAAAATTAAATCCAATGGTAAGATCCAGGGAAAAGAAAAAAAATGGACCTTGCTAGCAATGTAATCAGGTTGAGCGCTAAAAGAAAGATTTTACTTCCGTAAAGACCCACTATAAGATTATATATAGGAGTCCATAAGTGAATATGATCACTGCGGAACTCGGACCTAGCGAAGAGTATGTCCCAGATATTTAAGAATGAGGCTGACACACAAACAGGCAAAGTACTTAAACATCTTAGATCAAATAGAGAAGTTATCTAACATGTTTGATGAACAATCCAAAACCTTTGGCATATTTTGTGAGGTTACTACTCCATATTCACCAAAGTCAAATGGGATTGCAGAACAAAAAAATTGAATCTTAACTGATATAATCATGCACTCCTACAAAAGTTATCAAATCCAACCCTATATGTGAGGAGAGGGCTTGAATATGGCTTGTCATATTCTGAATAGGGTCCTAAAGTATGAGGAAAATTATCCTTTTGAATTTTAGAGAAACAAGAAACCAAGCTTAAAGTATCTTAAGTTGTAGGGCTATCTCACTAAGATTTTAGTCCCAAAACATAAAGAGAGTTAGGACGACCTGAAATTGTTGATGTGATTTTCTTAGGTTATTTGAAAAACACTATGTATTTAGGTTCTCAATAATTAGGCCAGACACCTAACATAAATGTCAACACAATTTGTTGAACTCTGTGACGCTATCTTCTTTAAGAATGCCATCTTTATGAAGATAGGGATTCCTCAAAATTTTGATTAATGATATAGCCTTCACTTCATATTATATTCCATATCAAGTGGAAAAATATCGAATGTGGGAATTGATACCCAATTTGAACCCAATGAACCATTAGAAGAGGTTGAGCAGAGAGTAGTAAACGACAATGGATAACCAAGGATCTTGGCAATGATTTTGTTGTCTATTAGATCTAGGGTTATCTAGCAAGCTACAAGGAATCCTTGGTTTCATCTGAACCAAAACAACGAAAGGAAGCTATCAAATCAGAGGGGTGGATCCCATTATGAATATGTATTTAAGAGAAAGCCTAGGTTTGACGAATCAATTGAAAAGTATAAAGTCATTTTAGTTGTTGCATGCTTTAGTCAAAAAGAAGTATTGATTATTTTGGTACATATTCCAAGGTAATCACGATGACCACAATCTCGATGCCTACAGAATTAGCATCAATGTATGATCTCTCTATCCATCAGATGAATATTAATATTATCTTTTCCTCATGATTTTCTTGAAGAAGAGATTTACATGAATTAAACTAGCGGGCTTGTGACACCTGACAACGAGGGAAAAGTTTGCAAACTTGTTAAATACCTTTAAGTAGGGGTGCACATGGATCAAACAAAATATATAATCTGATCCAAACCGATGTTATTGGATAGGATTGGTTTGATTTTATCATTTTAATGGATTGGATTGAAAATTTTCAAATCTGTTAAAGTATGGATTAGAGCAGATCACTATCAAAATCTGATCTAATCTGATCTGTTAGTCATTTAGCATATATTTATATATTTAGGTGTATAAATATGATACATACATAGTATCTATCTGCACACATCCATAATTTCCTATAAAGCCGTAATCAATGTCATTCATCTCATTTTTGGTGGTTACAAGGCCCCCTACCACCTCATCTCTTTCTCCTAAAAGCCAAATGATAAATCTTAAAAAAAAGATTATAACTTGTAATGGTGTGAATCTTCTTTGGTTATTACCCTCCCAATTCCCTCTCATTTCACTCTCAACTAGGGATGCAAATGAACGAATACGAATGCATATTTATGTCATACCATAACTCTATTCATATTATTTTTGAATACGAATACGAATGTTACATGAATGTAAAAAATCAAGATCTATATCCTCAAAATACGAAACCGAATACGAATACGAATCTTTTAAGAACGAATACGAATATCCAAACGAATATTGCAATAAAAAGTTATAAATAAAAAATGTAGATTTGATTTCTTGGAATTAACATTTGAAGATTATGAATTTAAGATGTTATACCAGATCAGTTGCGTCTGCAATTAAAAGTGAGGTTGTGGTTGTGGCGGAGGGAGGTTGCAGTTGCGACGAAGCAAGATTGGTTGCTGCGTAGAATTTAAGATACACAAATTAGATGAAAACTCCACATATAATTTAAAATGGAAATGATAACCGTAGATAAAAATAACCTTGATGAATGATGGATCTCCTAAACAAGATTCTATAGAACGCCAACAAGGAGATCGAGCATCGTCAGAGGGAGCTAGGGGGGAGCGGCAAGGGAGGAGTGGACGGAGGGAAGGGGGAGGTTGAGGTCAGGGGAGGAGAAGGGTCGCAAGGGGAGGCAGGAAGGCAAGGGGAGGTGAAGGGCGCAGGAAGCGGAGACCGCAGGGGGAGGCAGGGCAGTAGGGGGAGGCGGGGTGGTGGGGGTGGCGGAGGGCACAGGGGGATGAGGGCGTAGGGAGAGGCAGAGGGTGCAGGAGGCGGAGCGCCGCAGGGGGAGGTGGAGGTCGCATGGGGAGGCGGGGAAGCAGGAAGGAGGACGGTGGAGGGCGAGGGCTGAGGGGGAGGCGGAGGGCTGAAGGGGCGAAGGGTGCATGGGGAGGTGGAGGTGGTGGGGGGAGGTGAGGGTGCAGGTGGGAGGCGGGGCGACAAGGGGGAGGCATGGGTGGCGGGGGAGGTATTCGCATTCGTTAACTCAAGATTCGTATTTGTATCTGTAAAAAAAATCGTTTAGAATATTTGTATTCATATTCACCTGTTTTAAAAACAAGAATCATATCCTCTTAAAAGCAAATACAAATACGAACGAATACGAATATTGTCGCATCTGTTTGCGACTCTACTCTCAACCGTCAATATTCAACTAGTAGTTCCCTCTCATTGTCAGTCCATTTCGATGCCCCTCCCTCGCTCAATGTTGTCTCCCTCTAGTACTATGATGTCGCCCTCCCTTATGATGGTGTCGTCTGTCTCACACAATGTGCATCCCTCTCTGAATAAACAAGTAGTACTTGAATTCCTTTCCTTTATAAATTGATATACGAATTTGATTCATATTTTTAAGAGAAAATTGTGTATTTTGACTATAGGTGCTAATCTGACAAATAAATTCTATTTTAAGTTTATTTTAAATGAGAGACATGATACCTAATTGGTAGGCTATATATAAATTGGGTCTTGACTACTCAATCAAGTCTGAATATTCTATGATTCTTGTATGTTAAAGATATGTTATAGTATCTGAATATTCTATTATTCTTGTATGTTAATGATATGTTATAGCACCTTGAAGGGTGTTCTTGAAGTAGTTTGATTTTTACATAGCTTAACAATCTAAATTCATCAAAAACTTCATCAATATCTGTCCAAAAAGATCATATTTTTTGTTATCTAACTAATTTTTGCATCCATTTTTGGCAACTTGCATTGGTCTTATTTGAATCATATGTTTGGAAATCATTTACCCAAAAGCATACTAATGCATCATTTATAAAAAGAAACTTAAATGTGAAATTCAATATAATCTTTTAGTTTGATCATGTAGCCTTCATCTTTTTTAAATTGGATTAAAAGAGTCATTTAACTTTATTTTGGTTATGCACTCTTCAAGTATTCTTTTCACTATATCTAATCATGGTATCAATTTGGAGTCATAATTTAAATGTCAAGGGCTGGTGTGCTATAAATACAAATATGAGAGGATATACTACCAAGCGGAAATATATATATGTAAGTATAAAAGAAGTGATCTTATCTGATCCAATCAATAATACGATGGATTGGATTGGGGCTTGGATTCAAATATTTGATGGATTGGATTGGGAAAAAATCCGTCAAGGTTGGATTGGACACAGATTACACTAAAATCCGATCCAACCCGATACCTTTAGGAATTGAAACAAGAATCAAAGTTGTGGCACAAAAAGTTTGATAAAAATATTTTGTTACGTGACTTTAAGGTTCATGAATCCGACAAGTATGTCTATTCTAAGGTGAAAGGTGTTGAATGTATTATCTTGTACATGCATATAGATGACACGCTTTTATTTGAATCACATACTAGGATTATTAATGAGACTAATGTGTTCTCAACTAGGAAGTTCAAGACATGATGTTGGTAATGTAATCTTCGGTCTCAAATTAATGAGATCAGTTGATGGGTAGTTTCTCAATCTTATCATATTTCGAAGATACTTGAGAAATTTGGATATCAAAATAGTAAAGATGCAAGCACTCCTTTTGATTCATCCAAAATACTTTTACAAGAAAAAGAGTAGATCAAAAACTAGGGTACTTGAAATACTTATTTCCCTTAGTTTGAATAATGGTAGATATCTGTATGTACTAGAAAAGTATATTAATGCAAATTGGATAGGGAAATTAGAGGAGTCTAGGAAAATAATAGTATTGAGGATGTTTCTACTCTTAAAGGTAGTGTTGTTTCCTGGAGGTTTGTAAAGCATACCAGTTTATGTCGATCTATTTTTGAGGTCGAGTTGTGTGCTTTGAATATCAATGGAATAGAGGTTGAATACGACTAATGGAACTTCTTTTTGAAATTCTCATGGTAGGCAAGCCAGTTCTTACCATATTGGTGCATCGTGACAACATGACCACAGTTGCGAAGATTAATAGTTCAAAGTTCAATCAAAAAACAAGGAGACACATTCAAATCTGACTTAAGATGTTACATGATTTAGTTTCTGGGGATGTGATGGTTGTGGATTCATTATATCCAAAGATAACCCAGCTAATTCATTGACTAAGGCACGTAATAGATCTTTAATACTAAAGTCCGGCTTGGATGGAACTGGGATCTATTGGGAATTGCTCTATAATAGCAAAAAACCTAGTTGAATGGAGATCTCAAAAGTAGGGTGGAGCATGGGCCAGGGCCGGCCCGACCCAGCCTGCTGCCCGGCCCGCACAAGCCCGACCCAAGCCCAAGCCCATTGTTTGAATGGGTGGGCCTGGGCCGCTAATTTGGCCCATTTATCAAATCGGGCAGGGCTCGGGCTCGCATGTGCCCATACCCGCAGCCCATGGGCCGGCCCAATTTGATACCCACATCCAGACCCGGTTGATGAATCTCCATTTCATCACCTTTATTCTATCATTTTGGCCTTAAAAACCCAGCAAATGCATGTAAATAGCATCAAATTGTGCATAATAGCAACCATTCTTTATTGTAGTTATTATACATAAAATAAGGTTTTTAATGCCAAAATTATAGAATAAAGAGAAGAAAAGAAAAAGGAATAAAATATTGTAAATATTTTATGACCCTAACCCCGAGACCAAGGCCAGCATGGAATTGGTCGACAAGGAATAAAGTAGGGGGAGATAAGGGCAGTATACAATAAATACCTCATTTATTCATTCATTCATTTATGCATTTTTGGCACCTATTTTGTACATAATTGATTATTCATCAAATAAAGAAACTTTGTTCATAAAAGTTGTAGATAATAATGTAAATAAAAATACAAAATTGAGTTTGTGTAAAAATAATACACAGTGTACATTTTATACACATAATAAAAAGCCAAAATCTCAACTTCACAGACCCATATCTTGCAAATAAAAACTCCAAAGCACCCAAACTCACCTTTAATCGTATATAGCATTTCATAAACTATTGGAGTCCATCTGTGGAAGTTAGGTTTTTGGCCCTTCTTATACATAATACCTGATTAAAATATTCATTTTATTCAATAGTCATTATTTTTATAAATTTATATTTTTATAATTTTGTAAATAATGTATATAATTCATGTACATCTTAACATTAAAAGAAAACTCAAAAAGAATTTGTGAAATAAAAATAAGGCTATATAGTATATAGGCAAAATACCTATATGGAGTATGTACATAAATAAAAGGGGACAACATTCTTTAATTATTTTATTCTTTTATATTTTTATAATAATGTATATAATATATATAACTTATTAAAAATACAAATTCAGAATAAAAATAAATAGAATTCATTAAATAAATAGAATGCATATAATATATAGGAAGAATACCTATAAGTATACTAATATATACACAAAAACATTTATTTAAAAATATAAATAAACTCATAAAAAATTAAATAAAAATATATTTATACTCACAAAAATAAGTTATAAATTTATAAAATAAAATAATAAAATAATAAAAGAAAATAAACAAACTAAAATTAAAATACACAAAAATACATGTAAATACATACATCTACACATTATTTTAACAAAACCGTAATAAAATACTTCAAAAAATTAAATAAAAATCATAAATAAATACTACATTAAATTATAAACATTTTTTATTTTATAAGTAAATTCTAATTAATTCATTTAATATGTTAAATAAATAGGTCAACTTCTTGTTGATGTGGACCAATCAGGCGCCTGCGTTTGTTGACCGGTCGGTCAACTGCGCCCCCAGGCGCCTGACTTGACGGGAACCATCTTTTCCCCCCTTTTCCTCCATTTTTCCCGCATGACATGATGCTCCATCACCGTCGATCTCTTCACGGATTTTTCGCTCTGATCTCCCATGATTCTCGCCGTCTATTTAGATCGCGTGTACATAGCTTAGATTCGTTGATAATAGCCGGTCAATAAGGGCGACCCATCTTGTTTATAAATAAACCCATCTCCTTCTTCCGAGCTTTTTGGCCATTTCCTAAGCCCTAGAACCCTCACCTTCGGTCCAGCGTGTATCCTGGTGACAGCAGGAGGTCCCCTGAAGGTCGAGGCGGTTCGCGGAGGAAGGAGATGCGCCCACGGCAGCGCTCCGGCAGCCGTCCTGCTCCTTGGCCCTCCGGCCAAGTCGAGACTGCGCCTTTACATTTCTAGGTAGATTTTTATATCAGCATTTCATTTCCGTCATTTATTTTGCATTTCGATTCGTAGGTTAGCGTAATTTAGCGATTTCGTAGTTCGCCGGAGCTCCGCTCCGGCGAGCTTTTCACTGTGTCCCCGACCAGTTCCCGACTCGCTTTCGCTCTCATTTCACTCCCCACCACTTTCTCCACCTTCCAGTCACTTCCTACCAACCGGAACCCCCTTGGTTCCGCGAATCGATGCTCGCCCCCTCCGCTTCGCCGGAGCATCGTCACCCACCGTCATTTTCATGCTTTCAGCTTCAAACCCCGGGTCGAGGGAGACGCCCTCGAGCCCCTCTACCTTCCTGTACAGGTTAGGTGCACAACAAAGCACCAGGAGTCGATTTATCAGCGGGCGGAGGTACCTGGAGCCGTGTTTCTTCACCGAGCTCATGGCACCGCTCCAGGTCATCTCCGGCCGATCTACCACCTCCAGCAGATAGAGCCACCCTCCAGGAAGCTTCCGGGAGCCTCAGATGCGACGAAGACCGGCGGAGGAGCGAGATCCATGCGGAAGAAGCTCGCCCCGACGAGCCTTCTTCCCCGTTCTTCCACGTGTGTCCCCCGCCGTTGGATGAAGGAGGTGCCCCAGATTGAAGCCCAGCCGTTCGATGGAGTCATGCTCCGACCGTCAGATCTCCCACGAGATCTAATCTCTTCCGCCCATCGTCGAAGCGTCATCGGCGCACGTGGAGGCGCCATGTGTCAAGTGAACGAAGATCAGCCGTCGGATGAAGCGCCTCTTTTGGGGGTAAATTGCAAAAACCATCCCCCGCCTTTTTGTATTTAATCTTTAATTCTGTAAATATTTTTGCACGTTATAAATAAAATGTAAATTTTGCAGAAAGGACCATGAGTTTATTGTATTTGCATTTAGGTCCTTCCGCGCCTCACGTGCAGTCCCACGTGAGGCGCGTGAAATTTTGCAGTCATACCCTGGCGGTTTTCGTATATTGTAGAATAGTTCTAAAAATTAAAATAAATGTTTATTTCTGTTGTATTTTTGCACCGAAGCCCCTGTAACTTATTTTATTTGCAAAAATACCCCTGCTAGGCTGTTTTATTTTTGTGTCTTTATCTATTTATTAAAAATACCTAGAAGGCTTCTAATGATTCACAAAAATTAGGGTAGATGCTCCATGCCATGCTAGTTCACGCCAACATTTTATTTCGCATTTTTTTTGCATTTTTCCTAATTATTAAAAATGAAATAGAAGCCTGTTTTGTACTGTTTAAATTGAAAAATACAAAAAAATTAGAAAATGTTTTTGAAAAAATCCAAAAAAATTATATATGGGTTAATGATATATATTTTGAGTCCAGAAATTAAAAAACCCTAAAAATATGAAAAAGAAAATTAAAAAAAAATCAGAAAGCTCCAAAATCCAACAAAAAAATAGAAAAATCCTTAAAAACACCAAAAATATATTTTTCTCTTTCATAATTATCTATATATTATTATTAATACATTAAAATTAATTTGGGAATTTTTGGAGTTTATTTTGTATTTTTAAACCCAAAATTATATACGGCTATTTAATTGGTCCAATGTTATGGCCATTTTTGCAATTAAAAATACATAAAAATTAGAAATATTCAAGAAAAATAACAAAAAAAATAGAAAAATATTAAAAAGCAAAAAAAATTATATCTATATATATCTTTTAAGTATACAGATATATCTATAGACTATAGTACTTCTCTCTCTCTTCTTATATATATATATATATCTTTATATATATATATATGTCTTATATATATATATATTTATCTATTTATATTATATAATTACAAATATTAAAAGAAGATAAAAAAATATAAAATATAAAAAAACAAAATAAAAATTATAAAAACCAAAAATATAAAAAAATTTACAAAACCCAAAACCCACTAAAACAATAAAAGGACATGAACAATGGATTGAATAAATGATACATCGCATACATTCCCTTCGCCTCCCAGTGTTCGACCTCTACCTGTACTTACACCTATACACATTTGCATGTAGAGTTATAATAAATTTTAACTCCACATTTTTGGATATTCATTGCATATATTTATTGTGGGTTAATTGTTGATTAATTCGGGTTTCGTGAGCGGTCGCTCAGCGACACTGTAGTCCCGCCTTGTGTGGACTATTTTGACCCTCGCAAAATCCGAGTCATCACCGGCCCGTCTGCCCGCCGGCCCACCCCTAGGGATGAGCATTGGGCTGGGCTGGGCCGGCGCAGCCCGAAGCCCAACAAAAAGCCCCGCCCGACCCAAGCCCAAACGAACATTGGGCCGGGCTTGGGCCCAACATTTAGGCCCAACTTTTTTTTGGGTCGGGCTCGGGCTTGGCTTGGCCCAGCCCGACCCGGCCCAAGTGCCCAGTCCGAAGAGGGCCCGGACCCTTCCCATATCCTGCACGCCTGGGAACTCTCACCTATTGCATGCACACTCTGTTCATGTATCATGTCATCATACAATGTTTATAACTCAAGAAAGTTAGGTGTGAGACACATGAGTTGATCATATTATTTCAATTCGGAATTAATTTTCCTTAATTAGTCATGAAGGATATGGTTAGATCCTCAAGCGCATCACGGAAGCGTGAGCGTCGTATCGAATACGACGAGGAGCGACTAGTCGCACTAGTTGCTCGATGCAGCGGAATTTAAAAAATTTTATACGACGAAACCACATGATCTAAGAACACTTCTCGGATCGTTTCGTCTAAACCACAAATAAGTAATAGGATTACCTCTTGAAGCGTGGTTGCGATCGAGTCTCTAAACGAAGAGACCTCCAGTCTCAAGTCCGATCCGACGGAGGAGACGCTTGCGAGCGCGGGGATGATCCGCGTGCTTCTCGCAATCCATGTTGATGATCCAAGCGGTGGATCTCCTGATCTCGACACACGAGATCCATCGTCTTCTTCACGAGCGAGGCGCGCCGAAGGAGACGGAGATCCACGAGCAGAAGAACGGGCAGCATAACGACGATGTCGCGGCGATGGAGAACCTCTCCATGGTATCCATGGTGGACGGCCATGAGAGGGATAGAGAGGGCTGACCTCTAGAGAGAGAGAGAGAGATGCTTCTCAAGCATTGTGTGTAAAATAGAGAGCATGGTATGCCTCTCTATTTATAGGGTTTTGGGATCCATGGATCTCAATCCATGTGACATGTAAAATCAATGGATGAGATTGATTTATGTCAATCCAATGGTCAAGATTGTTGTTGGTAAAAACCAACAACTTGTGATTTAATTTGATAAAAATATATTTGATAAATCAAATAAATATTAATACCATATTAAATCAATCAAATAAGGAGAGAGGAATAAAGAGAGATCAACCTTCCTCTTTGGAAGGGGGGGACGGCCACCAATTTCACAAGGAAATTGGTGTCGCCCCCCTCTTTCCAAAAGGGAGGGCAATCTCATGGCAATCCATGAGATTGCACATCTCCTTGAATTTCTCTCTACTTATTTTCCAACAACAATTTGTTGGTATTTTAATTCACCAAAATAATTCTCAATTAATTTTGGGAATATTGCAATCTTGACATTGGAATATTGTGAATCATATTCACAACCCAAAACCAAATGTAATTTACATTTTCAATTAATTAGACAATGTGTATCCAATACACATTAATAATTAATCTACTAATATAAATTATATTTAACTCTCTCTAATACATTATAAATCACATTTATAATATATTATGAATAATTGGATATTACTATCCACATTATTCTTATCCTTGATAATTAAATCATATTTAATCATCTTGGATCTCTTTATCTCATGTGTTCAAATAATATGAATCATATTCACATTATTCACATCTTTGATAATCAAATCACATTTAATTATCTAAGATAACTCTCCTTATAATATGAATCAAATTCATATTATTCATAATAATTAAATCACATTTAATTATCCATTTTCTCAATGCTCGGATACATATATCAACAATAGAATTATCCATGAACTCTTTCAAAGATAATGCGCTTTCTCCGCGAATACTTGGAGATAAGGACAGGGCAATTGTATTGTTCCACGTATAGTGACATGGATATTGAGATCATATCTCAAATCCAGATCGTGGGCCTCCCACAGATGCTTGATTAAATCAAGACCGCAAATCTAATCTTCTCATTGCATCTGAATCATATTCAGATCAATGTCCAATAATTGGACTAAGATAAGATTACTTCTCTACTGAGAGGAGTTACTAAAATCCAGACCCGTTTCATCACTCCCTAGGAATGGAAGCGTCATGGTTATACAATCGTTTATGATCACATCACCCTCAGGTATTCCTAATACTTGTACATCCTGCATACTGGAAGACTCAGATTAAACCCGAAGTATCGGATCAACTTTATATTGTCTACTTCATGGTTTTATCAGTAAGTTTCTCATTCGATCATTGGGAGTCGGTATTGATCATATACTTTTCAAAAGCATATATCATACCTAGGTCTTGATCATATACTTTCTAAAAGTATATATCAAACCAACAAATTCAGTCAAGCTTCCAAAGCGAGACGACCGTGCGCACGGAATTTGATTCTTCCCAATATCTCATGAGTGAGCTCATGTCTTCCGGTTCAGTAGTGAACCTGTATGATCCCTTTGAGAGATCGTATTACTCATATGCCCTTATATGCACACCAGCGCGCCGGTGTATAGACCTTGATTAGGTCATCAACCTATTGGTCTGCCAAATGTACATACTCAAACATATAGTAACACATCTGTCTCCGGTCAGACGATGTGTGCCTATATCATGACAGCATATGATATAGTACTTTGGTTATCTCGATCTCGTTAAGTCAACTCTTTGACCTAACTAATCTGACACCTCCGAATCTCTATTCCTATGCAGAGGACATGCATCAAGAAGTCGGTCAGATATCAGCCTAACTGAGAAAGGATTGCCATCTCCTACTCAGGCTGGAGATCATCTCTTAATAATCATTTGATGGTGCTTGATGAGTCCTTAATCTAACTCGTTAGATATTCATCTAAGCACCAGCCTCTATGATTAAATAAATTAATCAACAGCTGTATGATCATTAAGATGGCCATGGTACATAACCCTAATTGCACTAAGGGAACTATTATGCAAACTATGTACTCTTTATTTCAGATCAAGGAGTGAACTGCAATAACATTTATTGCATAATGGCTCGCTGTGGGCTCGTATGTCCAACAATCTCCCACTAGCCCAAAGAGCCATTAATGGGCTAATCATTTAAACCCACACTCATGTGACAATCATAGGCTATTTAGTAAATAGCTAGGTAAGCTGATCAGTCACTCCGTTCCCAAGAGACTACGCCAAGTCCTTTTACGGCACTTGCATATCTCCTAGTAACAGTGCTCGCATCCAATGCGAATGTTGCATCCTATGCAACCAATACTCAATTTTGTTGGTTATAGTGTCCTTGACACTACATCTTATTAATTATCATAACAAGTATTCCCATAATCCTTATTAGAATACCTTCAGTCCTGGAGATCTCTATCTCCTAAGGTATCTACAGTTAAGACCCTTATAGATCACTATCTACAAGGTCTTAAACCTTTGAAGATAAGACTTTGAGATCACTATCTCTAAATTTCATCATCTTTGAAGATATTGTTATTACTGCAACCAAGTGTTTTATTTCCAGAGTAGGATTAGTAACAGTTTACTATTCCCACTGCATGGCAGACATATGGCTTTTGTATACATCTAGCATACACTTTAGCTTCGCGTAACTGATGCACAAGTGCAAGCAGTTCTGGCTTTTACTTCCTCAACCCTTTGAGGTGCTATCCCTTTAGGCAGGTCACTACCACATCTTAAGGGAAGGAAGCCTCTCTTGGAATTTTCCAAAAAATGGAATAAGTTCAAGGTGTATTACTAATGTGACGGTCCCAATATCCTCTTCTCTTTGCTTCTGAACGACTTCAGAACTAAGATCTAAGAGGTATCATTGAGATCATATCTCAAAGTATGGAACAACCAAATTTAAAAACATTTATTATTTATTCCTACATCATTCTAAATGATTAGAATAATATCTACATTTAGCACGATGAACACAATGGCACTCCCACTAAGCTTCACATGGTTCATCAAGATTTTATCTGAAATCACAACATTTATAATTTCATCAAATCTTATGTTCCAACTACAAGAAACTTATTTGAGTCCAAAGATGGAGTTCTTCAGCTAGCACACCTTGCTTTCCTCAACCATGAAGCCCTGGGGCTACTTCATATGAATATCCTCAGAGAGGTATTCATAGAGGAATGCAATCTTGACTCACACCATGAAGATGTCATAGACAAGTTGTGTAGCTATAGTTAGCAATATTATGATGGGTTAAAGCAAGGTCACTGGAGAGCAAGTCTTATCGCAAGCGATGCCTTCTCTTCGGTGTGTAGCTCATGGCTACGAACCGTGCTTTGAAGGTCTATACCTTCTCATCAGGTTCCCTCTTTCTCTTGAAGATCCATTTACACCTTAATAGGTCTGACCCATATAGGTGGATCCTCGAGGGTCCATATACAACACTTGTATATGAAGTCTTCATTAGACTTTTATTGCTAACATCCATCTTTCCATGTCATGATCCTCAGGAGCCTCATCACATGAAGTCCGATCATTTTCAGATTTAACTGACACATGGAATCCATCCTCAAACTTATTTGAAGAGGTATTAATGTTTCATCTTTAATTATCTATTTTAGTTTCCGATTTCAGGAGCCTCATTATTTTTTCAAGATTAAATGAGTTCCTTTACTTCATTTTCATCTTGATTCTCAAGAGAGTCATCGTATAAGAATAATATTCTCAAAGATGAGATCTTTTAAGAATCTCAAGGTCATAAAGTAGGTATCTAATACCATCCTTTATTTTTCTAATGAAGTAGCACTCTTTGGTGCTAGATTCCAGCTTACTAGCTTGGAACCTTATTAAGTGTATAATGTAGTCTCTACCACATATACCTGGAAACTAAGAGATAATTATGCTAAGATTAATCATTGATCAAATCATGTCACACATGATCAATTGCATCTCCCTACAACTCTATTGAGTTAAGGCTCATTAGGAGGGGTGAGATAGAAATGATATTCACATCTCCATAAGGTATTCCTTGAATTCATCTAATAGGTACAAGCTACCTTGATTAGATCAAATTCATTTCATCTTCCTTCAAACTTTGATTCTAAACCAAAATGTGAAATCTTTGAACATTTCAAAGTTTTCTAAGTGAAGAGCAGAAATTTCATATCACAAATAATCATTAATAGATATCACATATCCATAATGTTTATTCTGATATAGATGATTCACATACTTCAATATTTATGAGATCTTGAATACCTTAACATCTTACACCATTCCAAAAGAAGGGTGTATTGGACATTTTACTTTTGAATACAATATTCATAAGTATGCAACCTTTTGAAATTTTAGACATTCTAAAGTTTCATCTCTTACTTGTCCATTGATTTCATCATCAGACATATGTCTAAAACATTATGTCAGATCATTGTCAAATGATTTTTATCCTCCTATTGATATTTAAAGGTTTAATTTTCAGTATTAGAAATCTTAATGAACCATTCATTAATTTTCTAATTTAGTGGAGTCCACTAGATGTAAGATTACTATCTGAAATATCTCCATCATAACTCTTTATGATAGGTCTATTCCAGATTTCATGTTTATTCCCAACATTTAGAAATAAACAATGAGTGTATTCTAATATCAAGGTCATAGAGACATTCTCTAAGACTAAGGGCTCCCACTGAAAATATGAAGTCTATTGATCTCATGGAAATTGTTGCAATATTTGCATCACTTTCAACATGGATGACCAATAAACCTTAAGATCAAATTTCTAATACATATGCAACCAATTGCAAGTGTGATTAGAAGATTGAGATACAATTATTAGACTTTATATTATTCAATAAGCAAGTCAATATCAATGATGTATGTAGATTATACTGATGCTCCATCCGAGTCCTTTTCTGAGGATTTTAGACAGACTTGATAGTCATACTATCAACACATCAACTTATTGCAATATTGGCATTCATCCAACTCTTTGGATGGAAGTCACAGAAGTATAATCAACTCTTTGACTATACTTCTTACTTGGGTCCAACCCATGCTTCCACTGCGCTCCCTTTATCTCTAAGCAACCATTGCTCAAGACTAAAGGATCTCTCATGTTAAATTCAAAAGAATTCAAAATAAGAGTATTTCAACACTTAATATATGTTTCATTAAATTCATACAATATGAATATTATGAAGCTTCATGAATGACTAGAGTAAAGATAGTAGAATGACGACACTCATCACCTACATCCATCTAAACTCTTAAAGCATAGGTTCAGGTAGGTACTCAAACAATTTGAATACATTATCTCTAATAGAGCTACCATTCTACATGATGTAGAGAACCATGTCATTCATGATTAAATGTCAAGAGCACATATGTATGCCAGAATATCTTTATTGATTTTATAAGGATTAATTTGATAATTACGATCATCATCGACATGTCACTTCAAAAGTACATTCGATAAGATCAAGACTTATAGAGACATACAAACCCTAGGGTTTTAGTCCTATTGTCTTATTTAATTATCACTTCTCATTATTATGAGGAAACTTGCACATTACAACCACATACATTATGTGTCCAATCGCAAGTACAATATCTGGATCATGAGTCCAATCCATGACATTCTACTAGTTATTATTGAGTATAACATTGAGTGGGTTTAATGAAGGATTATCTGAAATAAGTAATTTGCATAAGGGTATATATTTATATATATACATGTTTTACTTTGAATTAGGAATTTTATATCAAAGTTGTCTTGCCATGTCAACAATGAAAGTTTATTCCCTTAATCACTTTCAATATAAGAGATATACTTACCATTATATCTCAAGCAAGATCTGGGATCTCCTTCCTTATCTTTGTTGCATCCCAATAATATGAGAACCTACAACTCGGATAAAAAGAAGCGGGAACACATTCCGCCTTGCAAGTCCAACTTGCATCTCCCAATTCGGTCTTTAACACTCGGGCCCACCACCCCTAAGGTGATGTTGACCCGTCATTAATTGAACCAACCGTCAACAGGAATACAACTCGCTATGCGCAATCCAATATCGCCCCAATAATATGAGGACCCGATATTGGGGTCACTACGCATACGTCCTTACTCTTTCGAGAAGCGACGAGCCCGATCCAAATGGATCATATGCAGGAGCTGTCACTTCGGACAGGCGTCTCCTACATATGATATCTGGCGACGAAACTCTTTGCCTTGACGGGAGACCACGGATGTCACTTATGTGATGCTCCATATCTTATTCAAATTAAATTAATTTCTATGAATCACATTCATATAATTAATTCTTCCAAGGGAATTATCAACTCTAATCATATTAGAGTAATTTTATTGGACATAATTAACTTAATCATATTAAATTAATTATCAATCCAATTCAATCAATCAAACTTGATTGCCTTACTTGAATATATATGGTATTATTCTCAAAGTACGTATTAATTCGTATTTTAATAATTAGAAAAATACATCTTAATCCCTCGGACATTATCCCGACCCTACCCGCTGTCATGGCCAGTACCGGCGGGATTGGGACGGATCACATACGTTGCAACCCGCTACCCCAGCGATCCCCGACTAGACACCATATCCGCCTCGGGAAAGGATAATGCCAAATTTATTAATTTGTACTTGAGATGATCATCGGTTCTTCAACCGAAATTATACCATATAGTAATCAAAACAATTTTGATTATAAGGAAATTTGCTAGACAAATTCCCAATCCTATTCAAGCAAGAGTTTGATGATTGTGATTTCAATTATGATTTAGATCAAATTTAATCAATTAATTGATTGAGGCCAAGTCAATTAAGGAAATAATCATTCTCTAATATTTCACAAATATTTTCCATAATTATTTCTCGAAATTAACAATTAATTTCATTAATTGACAATCACATGGTTCTTGATTAGGAAAGTAATTTCAGTAGTGACCCCTACTTACTAAAATTAGCATATCTCAATCAATTTAAATCCAAATTAAGCAATGTCAATTTCTAAAGTTTGCTAATTTGATTTAGAACAGAAACCAAGTGATGTTTCACCCATTTCAGGCAAGTCTAAACAGTAATTAACATTTTAATCACGTTCAGATTCACAGTTCCCGCAACAGTGCATACATGTTCATTAAAACGACCATATCTAGAGCATACGAAATCCGATTTACGCAAACTCCGATCCTTTTGTTTCCTTTATTTAATGGGGAACAAAATCCAACTGCTATTTTCGTGTTTAAACAATTTAAACATAGCCGAAAAATTACACTAAACAGATCTGCGAAATCAAATGCGATGAAAACTTTCGCGACCTTAACGAACCCAAGTCGTCCTCGGTTAGCGAATCATATTCGAAACCGTCGACCTAAGGCTCTGATACCACTTGAAGGATATGGTTAGATCCTCAAGCGCATCACGGAAGCGTGAGCGTCGTATCGAATACGACGAGGAGCGACTAGTCGCACTAGTTGCTCGATGCAGCGGAATTTAAAAAATTTTATACGACGAAACCACATGATCTAAGAACACTTCTCGGATCGTTTCGTCTAAACCACAAACAAGTAATAGGATTACCATTTGAAGCGTGGTTGCGATCGAGTCTCTAAACGAAGAGACCTCCTGTCTCAAGTCCGATCCGACGGAGGAGACGCTTGCGAGCGCGGGGATGAACCGCGTGCTTCTCGCAATCCATGTTGATGATCCAAGCGGCGGATCTCCTGATCTCGACACACGAGATCCGTCGTCTTCTTCACGAGCGAGGCGCGCCGAAGGAGACGGAGATCCACGAGCAGAAGAACGGGCAGCATAACGACGATGCCGCGACGATGGAGAACCTCTCCATGGTATCCATGGTGGACGTCCATGAGAGGGATAGAGAGGGCTGACCTCTAGAGAGAAAGAGAGAGAGAGAAAGAGAGAGAGAGAGAGAGAGAGAGAGAGATGCTTCTCAAGCATTGTGTGTAAAATAGAGAGCATGGTATGCCTCTCTATTTATAGGGTTTTGGGATCCATGGATCTCAATCCATGTGACATGTAAAATCAATGGATGAGATTGATTTATGTCAATCCAATGGTCAAGATTGTTGTTGGTAAAAACCAACAACTTGTGATTTAATTTGATAAAAATATATTTGATAAATCAAATAAATATTAATACCATATTAAATCAATCAAATAAGGAGAGAGGAATAAAGAGAGATCAACCTTCCTCTTTGGAAGGGGGGACGGCCACCAATTTCACAAGGAAATTGGTGCCGCCCCCCTCATTCCAAAAGGGAGGGCAATCTCATGGCAATCCATGAGATTGCACATCTCCTTGAATTTCTCTCTACTTATTTTCCAACAACAATTTGTTGGTATTTTAATTCACCAAAATAATTCTCAATTAATTTTGAGAATATTGCAATCTTGACATTGGAATATTGTGAATCATATTCACAACCCAAAATCAAATGTAATTTACATTTTCAATTAATTAGACAATGTGTATCCAATACACATTAATAATTAATCTACTAATATAAATTATATTTAACTCTCTCTAATACATTATAAATCACTTTTATAATATATTATGAATAATTGGATAATACTATCCACATTATTCTTATCTTTGATAATTAAATCATATTTAATCATCTTGGATCTCTTTATCTCATGTGTTCAAATAATATGAATCATATTCACATTATTCACATCTTTGATAATCAAATCACATTTAATTATCTAAGATAACTCTCCTTATAATATGAATCAAATTCATATTATTCATGATAATTAAATCACATTTAATTATCCATTTTCTCAATGCTCGGATACATATATCAACAATAGAATTATCCATGAACTCTTTCAAGGATAATGCGCTTTCTCCGCGAATACTTGGAGATAAGGACAGGGCGATTGTATTGTTCCACGTATAGTGACATGGATATTGAGATCATATCTCAAATCCAGATCGCGGGCCTCCCACAGATGCTTGATTAAATCAAGACCGCAAATCTAATCTTCTCATTGCATCTGAATCATATTCAGATCAATGTTCAATAATTGGACTAAGATAAGATTACTTCTCTACTGAGAGGAGTTACTAAAATCCAGACCCGTTTCATCACTCCCTAGGAATGGAAGCGTCATGGTTATACAATCGTTTATGATCACATCACCCTCAGGTATTCCTAATACCTGTACATCCTGCATACTGGAAGACTCGGATTAAACCCGAAGTATCGGATCAACTTTATACTGTCTACTTCATGGTTTTATCAGTAAGTTTCTCATTCGATCATTGGGAGTCGGTATTGATCATATACTTTCCAAAAACATATATCATACCTAGGTCTTGATCATATACTTTCCAAAAGTATATATCAAACCAACAAATTCAGTCAAGCTTCCAAAGCGAGACGACCGTGCGTACGGAATTTGATTCTTCCCAATATCTCATGAGTGAGCTCATGTCTTCTGGTTCAGTAGTGAACATGTATGATCCCTTTGAGAGATCGTATTACTCATATGCCCTTATATGCACACCAGCGCGCCGGTGTATAGACCTTGATTAGGTCATCACCCTATTGGTCTGCCAAATGTACATACTCAGACATATAGTAACACATCTGTCTCCGGTCAGAGGATGTGTGCCTATATCATGATAGCATATGATATGGTACTTTGGTTATCTCGATCTCGTTAAGTCAACTCTTTGACCTAACTAATCTGACACCTCCGAATCTCTATTCCTATGCAGAGGACCTGCATCAAGAAGTCGGTCAGATATCAGCCTAACTGAGAAAGGATTGCCATCTCCTACTCAGGCTGGAGATCATCTCTTAATAATCATTTGACGGTGCTTGATGAGTCCTTAATCTAACTCATTAGATATTCATCTAAGCACCAGCCTCTATGATTTAATAAATTAATCAACAGTTGTATGATCATTAAGATGGCCATGGTACATAACCCTAATTGCACTAAGGGACCTATTATGCAAACTATGTACTCTTTATTTCAGATCAAGGAGTGAACTGCAATAACATTTATTGCATAATGGCTCGTCGTGGGCTCGCATGTCCAACAAGTCAATGGTGTAGATTCTGTTGGTTATTGTTGAATTTATTAGTGTTTTTTTCTCCATCAAAGTATTTTCTAGTATTGAACTTTTACCCAATATGGGCATTATGCTCATTTTTTTAACATGCAGTGCCTGTGCACCTGTTGTTGTTAACTATGTAAGTTTGGTTCACTCTTTCAATTTCTGTAATGAGAGACATTTATGGTATCTAACATTGAGTGCACTTGTATAAAATGAGAAATCATCTTCGGTAGAATCGAGTTTTAGTTGTTTCACAATTATTATGGCATATGTTTTAAACAATTTTGGCTCGTCTAACTTTAATTGAGATTGACTTTAAACAAAAACTCAAAGTTAATAATCTATAATGGGTGGAGATGGGCCGGCCCAGCCTAAGCTCGGCACATAGGAATTGGGTCGGGCCTGGGCTTGGGTCGAACCAAAGAAAATTTTGCGGGCCTAGGCCCAGCCCAAGGCCCGAAGTTCTTAAATGGGCATGGGCCTGGGCCCTTCAGGGCCTGGCCCATGCTCATCCCTACCCGCCCCCCTAATTCCCAAGTGTCGACCGCCCCCTAATTTCGAATTCCTACTCCCTCCCTAATTCGCCCTAATTCCCAAGTGTCGCTGCCTCCTGTACTCCCTCCTCTCTCCACCTCCCGCAAAGATCCCGCTCCAGCCTCCAAGCGTCCCTTCCTGACCGCCCTCCACAACCTCCCAGGCTCCCGCCCACAACTATTCCTCCCTCTCTGCCCTCCGCCCTCCGGGTCTCCCTCCCGTCATCCCTCTTGACCCACCGCCTAGTGGCCTATCATGTGCGACTCCCTTCCCACGACCCAACTTCGGCCTCCCTCCCTCACCGGCTCCGCCATGTGCTCCCTCTCCCTCCCTTCTTTCCCCACCCCCGGTTCCTAGTTGTCGTGCGATCGCACCACACCATACCTCGCAGTCCAGAGCTTCCTCCCCGACTCCCTCCCTCCCCCATAGATGCGACCCACTGAGTCACGACACATGCCATTCACTTCTGTGGAATTCATGGGCTGGCCCGACCTAGTCCCGACCCATCATGAGTCGGGTTGAGCTCAGGATTGGGCCCAACTGCTGACAAAATAGCGGGCCTAGGCCTGGCCCGTGGGCCTGATTTTTTAAATGGGCCTGGGCTGGGATAGGTTGGACCCGGTCCGAACCCGGCCCATGCTCCACCCTACTCAAAAGTAGGTTCAATAAGGTAATAACAAGCTATCAGGAAAACTATTTAGCATTATTGTTTTCATGCTTATGCATGAGTGTCTTATCCCTAGAAGCTTGGGTACCATTTATATTGAAAGATTAGGAAGAGTGTAGGCTCTGAATGTGTTCAAGTCTTTGGACAAGTAGTGCATCTTTGGAGACGCCAGCTATGTAAGAGTTACTGTAGGCCGTAGTTGAAGGAAGATGATCTTGTGAGTCATTCTAGATCGCTAAACAAAATGTTAGCCAATAAATAGATAATACATATAATAATCACCACATTTAAAACAAGCAAGCTACAGAACTAGAACGGCCACAAGAGAAAAATATTTTAATGTGGAAACCCTAATGCGTAAAAATCACGACCTGAGTTACCTGACTTGGGATTTCCTGATTGACCCAGTCAATCAACTATTTCACTCTCTCGGGTTATTTCCCCACGGACAACTCAACTGTTTATATGTGCTTTGGATCACACACCTAAGTATTTCCCACAACTTAGATCATACTCCAAGTCCTTTATACACCTTGGATCAATCACCAAGTGCTATAATACATCGATAAAGTAAATATTATAATAATCTATAAAATATCAGATATAAACATGCAATGCAAATAACGTGGCTAAGAAAATACACGTAGTAATAAATAATTGAATTGCAAACCGAACATATAGACAACTGGCTCTTAAGATGCGATCTTGAAGTAGAGAGTGAGAGAGACAACCTTGAATAGAGTCTTGAGAGAGAGAGAGAAAGAGAGCTTTGCCTTGGAATATGTGTTCAGAACAATAGGTCTATGATCCTACTTATAGTGGTGGGGGACGACCATTAAAAAATATAGTCGTTGTTAACAAACTAGAAGAAAATCATCAAGATTTGATACGCATGATCAATCATACAAGGAAGGTCATCGATCACCTCAAATTGATCGATCATGTATATCAAGGTGATCGATCATAATATAGTCATTGGAGGTTTCCGTTCAAATTGTGATTAATCATAAGAGACAGCCGGTCGATCAAGGGTGATCGATCAGGTCAAATGGGTTGATCGATCATAAAAGACAGCCGACTTTTTCAATTCTTCGTACTATGTTCTCTATACATTAAATAATTTTTGTAATATTTTTATAAATTAATCTATATTATAAATAACTTTGAAGAATAAATTATTTTTTATTTGAGGCGATATGAATCATAAATAAAAAAGATGAATCTATGTACAAGGAGAATAATGTGTATATGTACACTTAATGATATATATTTTCTTATATATTTATAAGTTAAATTATTATCTCCCTCTACATATTTATCTTATCGTTCAAGTCAATATTGATCCGATCTCGGGATTAGGATCAGTTTGTACATATTTACGTCTTTCATTTATTTTTCCATTTCTCTCTGTTCTTTTATTGTTAAATATACAATATTATTAATTTGAGTTAGTACATTAATAAATGAGAATTAGTTGACATTTACGTGTATTTTACGAATGATTTTAGACTAAATGAAAGAATAAATGAGATGACTTATGGGTTCATCAATGGTCTATCAGGTCAATTAGGTTGATCAATCAGATGCAGTTGATCGATCAGATCAGGAAGTTTGATTAATCAATAGGGCTTAGACTTAATATGCCTATATGATACGCATGCATATATATTTGAGACTATTTACATATGCTATTACAAGTCTCATTTCTTCTTCTTTACTTTATAAACAGCTTCCAGCTTGTCCACAACTTGTGTGCTTCATAATTGAAGTGATTGGTCATGAACTCTGTAGAGCTATCTGTATTTACAAAGATTTGTTATCATTAAAATAATGATACAATTATAATACAATCAAGATACTAACATATTTTTCCTGGATGCACTCATTACACGGGATAAGGGTATATAGCCTTTAAGAGCACTAACCACTAAGATTGCGCCAAGAATAACACTTTATTATTGCTACTGTATACTTTAAGGTATGAAGTTCAAGCCTTAGTTCATTTTGTTCCTATTAAGGTGAAAGTATAAACTTGGTAGAGGTTCAAATCAGACGATATCATTACTGAAAGCAAAGTGTGACAACCGAAATGATGTCTATTGCTTCACATTGAATTTCTTTTCAAATAGTGATGTTGTGGAAGATTGTCGTATTAACTAATATAATTAGGTTTAATTTAATAAACATGTGAAATTACATATGGAAACTAAATTTGCTTCATGTGGGAGTCCATTGATTAGAAGGAAAGTTGAAAGCCCCAATTTGAAATAAAAGAGAGTTTGGGGTGGTTTTTAATACCACATGGAGTAGCTCTAAAATCTTGGTGGACTTATAAGTAAGTCCTCACCCCAAGCTCTTGTAGAAATAGTAAAGAGGAGGAATGACTGACCATACACACGTGTGCACTCTGCTTCGCTCCGTCTTTAGCTCGAGCGCGAGAATCAATTCAGATCTCGACACTTTTGTTAGGGATTTTATTAAGCATGTTGGATAAATTAATCCAACATATTAATTTATAATCCGAACATTATAAAATCTTTATGTGTTGTTACAAAATCCATGGTAAGGTTTGCCCTTGAAGGGTTAGTTATGGATCTCTCCTCGAAGGGTCGCAGCGAGATCTACATAAACATATATTCTCCTTTGAATGGGTGGTTACATATCGAAGGGTCGCAGCAAGATCTACATAAACATCCCCAAGCGTGATTCCTTCTACCGCACACATTCATTTTTGCTCTATTCTTCCACCATGAAGTACTATCCTGACTCTTCTTTTGGTTGTTCTATTTTGTGAGGTACATTCGAGGACAGTCGCTTCTGAGTGCACCGGTGACGACCATGAAACTATCATAGCATGACAATGGATCACCAAACACCCTACGCACTGATATTGTGGGGACGATATCTTCTCTATGAGCGGTCCATTCGAATGGACGCTTCAATGATCTATGATCTAATCTTTTTTTTGTTTGATTTTTGCCTGCAATTTGATTATTGCTTTGCTCTATCCAAATCTTGCCTTAATATATTGTATCTAATGGTTACTTGTTTCATGTTTAGTTTCTGTAATTGGATTAGGAATCTACAATGGTTGATTATTTTATCGTTAATCTGTGATAATATTAAAATATTTCATGTGAATCCGAGATATTATTGTTTAGTATCATTCATGTTGTTTTTTACTACAGCATATATATTTTTTTCTATGTGCTCTCCGTTCTGAAAAGTTAGAAGCATTAGAAAAGTTCTTGAGGTTTTGGAGTGTTTTGGCATCTTTAGTTTATATATAAGAACAAAGAGGTCCTGATTTCGAATGTTTCCACGCATTTGGGGTAATTGTCATAACGATCAAAATGGCCTATGGTGATAACTTAGAATATTCATTGGCATATATTCTAATGCTAAATTTTTAGCGGTAACTATAAATGATTTGAAAATTATCTCTTCTTTTATAAATTCTTCATGAAAATTATATTTATTTTTAATTTATAATATAGTAACATTTATTGTTGATTTTTACGTTGAAATTTTGTTAATCTTGCTATTTAGCAATGATTAGAAGATGATTTTTGAAATAGTCAACAGATAACCATTGTTATATGGTTCGTATGTAGTAATTAATATATTAATTAAGAGGCCATTCATTATGAATTTCAAGAATCAAAGGTGACTTTATCATGAAAAAATATTTGTTGTTATAAATTTTACAGTAACAAAGCTTCACTAAATTATCAGTTCTATAGCTCCATTTTGTTTTTAATGTATACGTGCAGTCCATGAACATTATCTTTCGTTATTACATAGGAGTCTTTTTAATATAGGGATACATACATATCTATCTTGTAAAATAGTATAATTAAATGCTGCGAATGAGTTTATAATGATCGGTTTTTTAAAACCTATCACCATATTTTCCATTGTTAATTGTGTAATGACAATAATTCCATTGCCAAATATATTTTTATGCTTGAAATTACCGATGAATGGTATATCTATTACTATATCATTAGTGTGAAATACTTATTTATTTTTCTATTTGTAAATAATCTAACTAATTATCGATAATTTTTTAATTAAAAAATAGTGATGATTTGTTCAAATTTTGAAAAATAGCAATATATAAACATTATTAAATAAATCGTCACTGATGATATAACAATGGATATGACATCTATTGCTAATTTCAAGTATGAATATTCAATTTGACAATAAATAATATTTGTCTATATATATTTTACAATAGTAAATGATATAGCGAAATAATGAAAAATTGGTGTGGGCTAACGGATCCGGACATTAACGTCAATAATGCTCGGTTCCAAAATCTTGGTAGCCGTAGTTTATTGCATCTGACAATCTGTCACCACAAACTCGTGGCAATAGATTATTTTCATGTGATTTATGAATGATAATTTCAGCGTGAACATTCGGGCAAGAGAAATTTTCATGGGCAACTTTGATTATGGATTTTTCTTTTAACAGAGAGAAGGATATGAAACAATAGATATGCGTTTGAAATGAGAGAAAGTCCAATGTAATCAAATCCAATAGCCACCCCGTCTAGACAAGAATAGAGATGGCATATCTATATACCTTAGGGGTTGTTCGGTTAGGGGGGTAAACCCCCTTGGGGTGGTTTACCTTCCCTAACTCACTCCTTTCTCTTTTTAAGTGGGACCTACTTTTTATCTTTTTAAGAAATTAAATAAATCAATTCCTCATCATCAATTCCATCAAAAAATAATATATTATACCATCGTATCATATAAAAATTATAAACTACTCCACTTCTACTCACTTTTTCAAATTCCAATACAATAATATCACAATAACTACTCATTTTTTCAAACTTCAATACAATTATATCACAATAAACTCACTTCTAACCCACCCCCAGTTTAACCCTCTATCCAAACACCAAAATCAAAAAATAAGTTACCTGCTACCAGTTTGACACACCTAAACCCACTATCCAAACACACCCTTAGGGTGCGTTCGGTTGGTGGGTTAAGGCGAGTTAAACTGATAGAGGGTAACCCATTTTTGAGTTTTAGGTGGTGTTTGGTTGGTGGGTTATCCAGGGGTGGATAACCCGGTTTTGTGTTTGTGTGTTTGGTTGGTGGATTAAGGGTTAGGAGGGATTGTGTGATGTGATTATATTGGAATTTGAAAAAGTTGGTAGTTATTATGGTGTGATTGTATTGAAATTTGAAAAAGTGGGTGGTTATTGTGATGTGATTGTATTGAAGTTTGGAATAGTGAGTAGAAGTTGAGTATTTTATGATTTTTAGATGATATGATAGTATAATATACAATTTTTTTTGATGGGAAGGGAGTGGGCCCCACTAGTAGATTAAAAGGTTGGTGGGTTAAGGCGAGTTAAACTGATAGAGGGTAACCCATTTTTGAGTTTTAGGTGGTGTTTGGTTGGTGGGTTATCCAGGGGTGGATAACCCGGTTTTGTGTTTGTGTGTTTGGTTGGTGGATTAAGGGTTAGGAGGGATTGTGTGATGTGATTATATTGGAATTTGAAAAAGTTGGTAGTTATTATGGTGTGATTGTATTGAAATTTGAAAAAGTGGGTGGTTATTGTGATGTGATTGTATTGAAGTTTGGAATAGTGAGTAGAAGTTGAGTATTTTATGATTTTTAGATGATATGATAGTATAATATACAATTTTTTTGATGGGAAGGGAGTGGGCCCCACTAGTAGATTAAAAGGGGAGGTTTTGGGGGTTACCCACCCAAAGTGGGGGTAACCCCCCAACCGTGGCCTTTGTGTTTGGATAGAGGGTTAAATTGGAGGTGGGTTAGAAGTGTGTTTGTTGTGATATGATTGTATTGGAGTTTGAAAAAGTGAGTAGTTATTGTGATGTGATTGTATTGAAGTTTTAAAAAGTGAGTAGAAGTAGAGTGGTTTATATTTTTTATATGATATGATGGTATAATATATTATTTTTTGATAGGATTGATGATGTAAAATTTATTTATTTAATTTTTTAAAAAAGAATAAAGTAGGGCCCATATGAGAGAGAGGGAAGGTGGGTTAAGGGGATCCCCTAACCCACCGGTAACCCGATAGCCAAACGCTACCTTAGTTAAAGGGAGGGAGTTTTTTCCCCTCCCTCCCGTCTCTCTCCATGTGAGGGAGTTTTTCCCGCCACCTGGATGGGCTAAAAACCCATGGTTCCTCTTTTCCTGCTTTCTGCTCTTCTTCTTCTCTACTTTCCTCAAACCCTTGGTTCTCTTTCGTTTTCTCTTATGAGCTTCCTCCCCTCTTCACTCCTGAATCCCTCTCTTCTCCTTTGGTTTCTCTACAGTTTGATAGACTATCAAACTTTCAATCAATCAACAACTGGAACGAAGAGCACCAAATGAGACATTGTTGAAGATTGATAGAATAGCGTCGTAGTCAGTACTCGAGCATCTGATTACCATATTGAACCCACCAAACCTTGCCTTCATCGGAGAAATACTGCAGACGAACAACGAAGGATGATAAAATCTCCTCATCTGAATCCGTGTACCATTGGAGCAATGAAGAGTACCTGGAAATGTGTCTGCCGGAGATTCACTTGGAGATCATCTCATCATATGCGAGAACAAAAACCTTCGCCTGAAGCTTCTCGCAAATTAGAAAAGAACTCCCACACTCTAGATTTTTCCGTCGTCGTTCGATCAGAATGAAGGGAGATATGTGCAGCCGTTGGATGACACCGACTCACAGCCATCGGATCAGAGGTCATCAATCAATCGCAGCCATCAATCGCTTAAGGGATCGCACGATTCGCACGAGATCCCCACATGATGAGAATTTTACTGGGACACACTTCAATCATTTGTGTATGTCAAGCAGGGCCGCCTACAGGATAAAGCACATGTCGTTCATGTCATTGAGATTATTTGCACATATTTCCCAGCGGAGTTCACTGAACTATGCACGTGTTTTTATGTCATACATATCTTTAATATTTGTTTCAATGTAGTTTTGAGTTATTGTAATTTCATGTTTGAAAGGAAAAATGATCAACTACATTTCAATAATCAAGGATCACATTAAGACATATTTTAAAGATCATGTACTACATTACTACTTTTCAAAGTTGATGTTGGACATTGAAATCATGGGCATATTTGAAATACTTTTTTTTGTATTTTTCAAAATCAGATTGTCTTTTTATTGGAATTGCTAAAGATTTCCTCTCCATTGGCACTCGCGGGTTATCCATTTTCCATGGGGCATAGGTCATAGGATAAGGGTTACAGAATGAGGATAGGACAAGGGTTGCAGAGCTTATTGGCTATCCATTGGGCAACCTGTCGATTAACTACCTAGACCTTCTGTTGGTGGCAGGCAAGCTGAGAGTAGTAGATTGGGAGGCGGTTATATAGAAGATAGAACTCAGATTGGCTGGGTGGAAGGCGATTACCTTATCCAGAGGTGGGAAGCTGTTCCTACTGAAGCATGTCATGTCCGCCATCCCCACGTTCTTTCTCTCGACTAGGATGATGTCGGTGGGAGTAAGAAAGAAGATTGAAAAGCTGATGAGAAGGTTTTTTTGGTCAGATGGGAAGCAACAAAAGTCGGGCATGCATATGGTGGCATGAGAGGAGATAGAGATTCCACGAAAAGGGGGTTTGGGAGTTCGGGATTTGGTATGCATGAATAAGGCGATACAAGCAAAGTGTGTTTTGTGCATCTAGGGCCCATCTTTGGATCCGGTAGCAAGGTTGATGAGAAGGATTTATGGGGTGAAAGGAACTTGAGAGGCGGGGTCTTTTCAGTTTGAGTCATCCCTTTGGAAAGGGATACGAGAGGTGTTGACGGTTATATCAGTTAGACTAACGCCGAAAGTTGGGGGTGGGAAAGGCTTCAGATTTTTGGAGAGATGATTGGACAGGTGAAGGCCCTTTGGAGTTACATTTCCTTAGATTTTTTGCTATGACAACTGTGAAGGAGGCCACCGTAAGGGAGTTGGCTCATGATGGAGAGTGGAGACCGATTTTTGCTGCGGGTCTTTCAGACAGAAGAAGGGAGGATTTGCAAAGTTTGAGGGTTGTGACCCCTTCCCAGATGAATTCCATTAGTACAAGGATCATTTCAAATGGACGGGTAATAAATTTTCTGTCAAGCAACTGTATGGTGAACTGAAAGTGGTGGTGAAGTTCAAGATCAGGACATGTGCAAGGATATGATAATTATCTGGACGAGCAAGATACCGAACATGATAAAGTTTTTCTTTGGTGCCTAAGGAGGGACAGACTTTTGGACAAGGACAGGAGGGCGATGATTTTGGGTGTACAGGGTGTTACATGTGACAGGTGCAGGAAACAGTCGGAGACCTCAGGACATCTTTTCTTCACCCGTGAGTCATCGCTAAAGGTCTCGAGAGAACTAGCGATTCCTTGGGTGGATGCGAGTGGTCTATTGAACTTTTAGGAGGGAGTAAGGAAAGTAGGAGGCGGCTCAACTAATGACGTTGCAAGACCTTTTGGAGCGTTGTGGGCAATATGGTTAGCGAGAAATGAGCTCCTTTTTAATATCAGATGTTTTATCTGTAAAATGTTGTGTCTCATTGTAAGGCTCTCTTAAACTTTCGGGAGTCAAGGTAATGTATCATGTATCTCTTCCTTCTTTTTTAAGTATTTTTACTCGGCAGACTCTATAAACTATGTCAATTAACTCCACGGTCTTTGAAACAATGTAATTCCCTCCTCGACCCTGTAAACTTGCCAACTCTTACCCCATGAACCCTACGGGTAATCTGTTTCAAGCCCGTGGGTGTTCTTGGAGTAATTTACAGGGTCGACGGAGTAATTACGTTATGCAAAAGGTCGTAGAGGTAATTTAAAAAAATTATAAAATCTTAGAAATCCCTTTTTTTATATAATGATTTTGCGGTGACTCTAACAGCTCACCCTCTTTCTCATTTAAAAGGGAGACAGGTCAGGTCGCATGTAAATGGGTCGGGTATATATGTCAACTTCTCTGTTTACCAAAATACCCCTCCAGATTTTTTGCTAAACGGAGAAGTTTGAGGGCTGGTTTTATAACAGAAGATTTTTACAGGGATTTTTGCATAACATCATGTAATTTCTTTATTAATGCAAATTCAAAGGCACGCAGAGGTGGATTACCGCTGCCCATACGTAGGATTCCAAGAATTTCGAAACTTGACAGTACTATAGATTCCAATCAGAAGCCACGAAATCCCAAATCACCGCAAACAATTCCTTCTTCTGCTCCCCTCTCCGGAAACAGAGCCCTCTCCTCTGTTCTCTCTCTCCCCCCGCACAAACGCATTCGCACACATATATGCAGAACCCATCCTCCATATACCCATCATGATTGTTGCTGGCGAGAACGACCCACGGTTGCAGCAGATCCCTGCCGCTGATTGATGGGCATCTTCAAGAACCACAGGGTGCAGGAGGAGGAGCAGGGGGGAGACGACACGGTCGTGATCCGTCGGCCGGAGAACCGCGACAGCGGGGAGCCGTACGTCGTCACCGTGAACTGCCCGGACAAGACCGGACTCGGATGCGACCTCTGCCGCGTCATCCTCTTCTTCGGGCTCAGCATAGTCAGGGGAGGTAACATTAATGCTTTGCATTGATTCACGTCCAATTCAAGTAGATTCTTTTCGGAGGAGCAGAGTGCGGCGGCGTTCATCTTTTGTTTTGTTGATCGAGAAATAATGGATTTCTTATGCTGTTTGAGTATACTTTGGATCGATTTGGGAGTTGGGTTTCTCTTTCTTTGATGCGGTGTGGCTTCACAATCGGGATTTCTTGGGGGTTTGTGACTTTGTTCCTCTGCTGTGTGTACGTTGTTTTTTTCTTTTGAAGTCACGATAGTTGATTTGTTCGGACTTTTGCTTTGATGCCCACCAAGTTTTAATATATTAATAACAAATTCGTACCCTCTTCTGGAATCTTTTTGCATGTGTACACCTACATTTCTTTACAAAATATTAATACATTGACGAAATTCCAGAATAAAATGAAAGTATTGCCATAGTAAAATAAAAATATTAGAATTTTTAGTACTTGTGCCTTCTTAACTTCTGTAATATCAGCTATGCCCCTTCCTTTTTGTAATATTTACTTTTCCCCAACTTCTTCCCAAATTTACAATTATACCCTTCTGTAATATCTGTTGCCCTGCTTTATCTTACCGAAGGGCAGAACTGTGAATTTTGCAAGAAGTTATAGAGACAATTGATATTACAAAAAAGAGATGGATATAATTGATTTTACAGAAGTTAAGAAGATTACAAGTGATAGAAACCCAAGATACTAACATAAACATGATATTTTTGCGTGTTAGCCTCCTCTTTTTGACTCTCTGTAAATGTTTTCTTTTTTTTTTAATAATGTGACCTTATTGGAAGTCTTTTTGTCTTATTTTTCTCGTTAATAGAAAATATACCTTATTTCAAAAATAAAATAATATGAAAGTATTGATTAATATGCTATTATGTTCTAATGACCCCTCTAATTTTCCAAATTGGATAGAGCTGAAGATGAAAATGAATGAATGATCTGTTTGTTTTATACAACAATTGAATTACTTTAGAATGACTATGGATGTCACTTTGATATCTTAAATATAAAGTATCTATGTTATATTTATTTTAATATAGTTGCATATTTATTAGTAATTACATATAACAAAAGTGTAAGCCTTCTCTTATCAAATCCGATATAATTATTATGAAATAATACATTTATTGTTGATTTATTTATGCTTAAGTCATTCCATAAATGCATATTTAAGATAATTTACCAGGTATTTTTCTGCTATGTTTAGTACTTCATCTGCGTCCATTTCGATCCTTAATTTGTTCTTAAAAATATCTTTTCATATCAATATCTATATCAACATCACTATTAAGATGGATAAGATACATTTCCAACTATTTTCATATCTTAATCTCAAGGACTCCAAGATTAACTGTCATTTGAAGTTGATCATCACACTCTACATGTGCTCTAAAAAGGTCAAATTGCAAAAAGGTTTAGGGGAGATCAAAGAAAAATGATTATTTATAGGGGTACATGGGTAATTGTCACATATTTTTATTTATTTTAATGTTCTTGTGAAATTGCGTAGAGAAGCTTGAAATTAGGTGGTTTGAAGCTAAAGCCCTTCTTCGTGCAGACGTGACGACAGAGGGGAGGTGGTGCTACATAGTGTTCTGGGTGGTGGGGAATGGAGAGACGAGGTGGGGGCTCTTGAAGAGGAGGCTGAGGGAGGCGTGTCCCCCTGTGCCCTCCATCCGCACCTCTTGGTTTGCCCAAGTGGAGCAGCCGAGGCGCCCCCAGATCTTCCTCCTCAAGTTCTGGTGCTCTGACAGATTGGGCCTCCTGCATGGTATTATCACCACCATTTTATATATTTATGTATGTTGGTTCGTGTTCTTTAGTTGATGGTTAGAAACTGTGATTTGGCATGTCGGTTTGATGTGGGTTGCAATCGCTTTTAGGTTTAAGTGTTGTTTCCATTCACCTGTGTAGCTTTTTTGTTGGATATTTGATTCAACAGATTGTGTGGTGCTGTCAATAAATTTATATGTCCTTAACACTTAACATGATCAGTGATTTGCCTCGTCTGATGCAGGTTTCTTGCCCACCGTTAGCTAATAGGAAGATATCACTGAGCAATCTTTTCTCCAAATAGAATAGACTCATTTATTGATGTTAGAGAACAGCATAATTAATTATCAAATCTCTCAACCAAGTTCAGGGTAATGAACCTTGTAAACATTGCTTTCAGTGATAGTTATCTGCTACAGAAAACAAAATCTCAGAACACGTGGGGTATTCTTTTCTTCTGTATATTTGGACAGTGTTTCAGATTACAGGTTTTATTATTTCTAAGAGATATGTATGCACATCTTTTTCAATGGTATCTTTAGTATCTAGTAGAATATGTGGTCTCTTTCTTGTGCAGTTTTGGGTCCAGATGTTCTTGTCTTCTTCTTTTGGTATATCTTTGGGAGATATTTTCTTGTAAAATCTATTATCGTTGTCCTTATTTTATTCTTTTGGAATTTTACAGATGTGGCTAAAGTTCTGCTTGAGTTGGAACTCATAATAAGAAATGTGAAGGTGTCCACCACTCCTGAAGGGAAAGTTGTGGACCTCTTCTTCCTCACTGATGTCAGGTCAATGACGTCCCATGCACAAATATTTTTTCTTCTATTCTTACCGGCCTCATATATTGCATGTATTTTTTCCCATTTCAAGTATGTCTTAAAGATCTATCCACTTGTTTAATGGATATACTCTTTACGTGTTTGAATAAGCTTCTGAAAGTAGATTCTGTGGAAATCTCCGATGCGGACTTTTTGTTAAAGATGTGATAAAAAAGATTTGTTGTAGTTAAACTAAGGAGAAAATTGATTTCGTTGACGAATATTCACTATGAAGGATTTTTTTTCATTTTTTTTGCAGTACCTCTGGTAACTTTATGATAAAGATATCTTAGTTTGGAGATAATAAAGATACCCGATGGAAAATGTGTTATAAACCAAGGAGACAATACAAGCATTTTGTCAGTTACATTTTTGTCAATGATACACCTTCTCGTGTTTCAATCTATTCTACTTCTCACAAAATAGGAAATTTGTGTTTATCAAATTGATCAACAGCAATCACATGTTTGCAATAACTGTGGATAAGTACAGCATTTATTTCGCCTCTGAAAAAGAATTATCATACAACTTTATTCGGGTGTGTGAACAAAATTCATGTCTGTCGATAAAAAAGGATCCAGATAAGATGATTACAAACTTTTGTCTAAAATTTCATTTGTAGAGTTCTCACATCTATTGTTTTCTGGTCAGGGAACTTCTACATACCAACAAGAGAAGAGAAGATGTGTCTAATCACCTGAAATCCACCTTGAAGGATCCCACGATGGAATGCGAGATTGAGTTAGCTAATGAGGAGATGGACACTTACATACAAGCGTCATCTTTCCTACCCTCTACTGCGATGGAGGAATTCTTAGATGCAGATCTTCCAAAAGTGCCCCTGGCAAGGTCTTTGCAGAGGTTTGATAAGGTCTCTGTGGCAGTGGACAATTCCATTACCCGCTCTCACACTGTCATTCATATACTCTGCTGGGATCACAAGGGCCTTGTCTATGACATAATGAGGACCATGAAGGATTACCATATTCAGGTATGCATGCACTAATTATCGTCCTCCTAGGACAAGATCATTTCTTAGTGGTGTTGATTAGTAATATACAATCTTGATTTGTATTAATTAAATGGGATTCTATAAATGTTATGGTTTCAAATTTACAAAATGTTGTCATATTTCCCCTTTTTAAACCTACAAAATTAAGTTGATTATATACTGCGAATCCGTTAGGTTTTCATTAACAAAATTTTGAAACCAAATATTCGGAGCACAACAATAGCACAAGAGATGTGGTAGCATTGTGAATGTCTTGAATAATGCTGGGTGATGTGGTTGGTCACTTCATGTCTATTAATGGAAAGAGTATTTATGTTTTCTTATATTCTTTTTTTGTAAATTTTCCATTGGTTATTTGACCTCTGGGATTCTCCTCTATATAAAGGAGTCATATAGTCCTAGAATAAACAACCCATCCATTTCTTTTCACATGGTAGTAGAGCATCAGTTCTAGACTGGAGTCCTAGTATCCTCTTGACACCCATAACCCTACTTGTCGTCCTCCTCACCTTCATGCCTCTGCCAGTGCACCCCCACCCCCCATCTCCACCGCAACACCGACCCACACCTTTGTTTCCTTCTTGTGCCTCTATATGTTGCCTGGAACCATAGTGTGGGCCTAGCCCTATTGTTGTGTGCAACCCGCATCTTTGCACAAGTCCTGCATAGCTTGTAGGTGCCCCTTGCACCGACCCAGCATTGCATATTTGCATGTGGGCCTCTGATGACACGCTCGAGGCTAACTCGGGTAAAGTTCATTAATCAAAGTGTCGTTGTCCCAAATTAACCAAGTCGATCAATTGAAAAAAATTATTTAACCACTAATCAAATCAAGCAGCTCAAACAAGTGGTGTAGCTATTTTATTAATCTGGTATAGCGACTAGGGTCGAACACAAGGAGCACTCTTATAAACTAGGTAGGTGACTCCAAGAATCAACGGATTTTTATTTTGTTTTGAGTGGTTTTTAATTTTGCAAAATTTTAATTTTCAAATATAAGGAAAATAATTGTAGTGCTACAGACAGCCACGGGCGGCCTTGTCTCACAGGTCGGGCAACGGGAAAACTCCCACGAACACTGCAAAGTCCCACCAAAAAGCAATATATGAGTAAACAAAGAATAGCGAGGTATTGGAGAGATCCAATTATCCATCTCAACACATACTGTAACAAAATACGTATACTTGTAATTTTGTAATCTATTCTTGAGTAAGTGTGGTGTCCGTCCGTGCATATGTGAACATCCCAATCAGAGTGTGCCGTACTGTGAAAACCTGATTATGATGTGCTTTGCAGATTTCATATGGCCGATTCAATACAAAGCAGAATGGAGGATGTGACATACAGTTATTTGTTACGCATGCTGACGGGAATAAACTAACTGATGCAATCAAACAAGCAGCGTTGGTATCACGCTTGAGATGGGAGCTTTCTAAACCCCTTCTTGTCACTCTAGAGAACAGAGGACCAGATTTGGAGTTGCTAGTTGCTAACCCTGTGGAAATATCGGGAAAGGGGCGTCCACTTGTTTTCCATGACATCACCTCTGCACTCAAGGAGCTGAACCTATGCATCTTCTCTGTGAGTATAAGTTTTCCATCTCTTTTGAATTACAAGTCCCCCAACTCCTTATAATCAGCTTTCTTTGAGTTCTGATTGATAGCATAGTTATTCAGTTCCTTTCAGAAAAAAAAGCCGTAGCTGTTCAGTACAAGGTGTTTTTGACAAACAATTTTATTCACCATCACTTTTCCATCATTGCCGTATGGGCTACATGGGTCACTAGTCTGACTTCTGTTTTCCCAAAGAAAGAACAGAAAGTCAGGAACCCCAAGTTTTTAGGTCAGGAAAAATTGAGATGCCAGTGGATTAAAAATAAAATAGAGATATTTGTAGTTGTGCTTGTGCAAAATATTTGATAACACTTGAACTCCTGCATATTTCATATTTACATTCAACCCTTGTAAACTTGTGTATTTAAATTTTGCCCTCAGCTGTTAAATTGATGGATTTTAACAGCATGAGTGAACATGTATATATTGAAGTTCATAAAAGTTGCAGCATGAATGGGAAATAGGTATGGATTGAATTGTTATCGCTAAGTTTCACGAGGGGACTATGAAAAAAATCCCCCCCCCCCCAAAAAAAATCCCTCTTACTATCCTAACATGATTTTACATGGTCATCTTGAAATTTCTTTTCCGAGTCTGTTATGTTGTCTTTTTTGCACCCAAAACTAGCAAATAAAAGATGGAGAAGGGCAAGGGATGACTCACTCAGAGAGGGTTCGGGGGGAGCCTGAGGATGCAGAACTCAGCAACTGGAGGAGACCTAAATAAAAATATATTCTGTTTAGAAGTCTACTCATCGCTATCTTTCATTACAATGTAGTCCTCAACCATCTAATCGAGCGGTTTCACGAGCAGATTTTCGCGTAGCAGTAAACATGCAAGTGTAGAAGTTTATAGGGTTCGTGGTATAAATATGAAATAGTTAGGGATTGAACTGTAATCACAGTACTATACAAGTGGGAAAATGTAAAAATTCCTATAAAAATACTCCCACAGGATCTTTTTCCATCCTAACTTGCTTCTTCATGTTCTTGTAAGTTCTTAATTTTACAATGCAATTTTTCTGTGATTTGATTTTTGTTTATGGTTCTGTGGACATAGTAATATCTCTTTCTCATTCAGTTGCATTCATCTGTTTTCTTGTTCCTTTTGAGCTGTTTGAATTCGTACATAGCTAAACCATTATATGGTCTTGGAAAAGCCCCCAGTCTTATTTGCGCCGACATATATTTCTTCCAAGTTTATTTTTTGAAATATTTCAGAGAAGGAAGATCTCCCCCAGTCTTATTTGCGCCGACATATATTTCTTCCAAGTTTATTTTTTGAAATATTTCAGAGAAGGAAGATCTCCCTGTGAGGGCATAGATCAACCTGTCTGACTTTAGTAGGAAAAACTCAGGTTCGAGTCTCACGAACCGCATGAACCGTGATGCTAGCATATAGACGCCATTAGTATTCCTCTTGTTGCATCGAAAGGGTTCTTGTGTCGTGAAAAGAAGGATGATAGGGAAAAGAACCCTGGAAATCTTTGCGCGGAGCCTACAAACTGGATGTGATTTGGACCCGAGGATAGCAAGTTATAGCCCCAACCATAAACCCTAAATTTGCCCTCCAAACTTCCAGTCCTATTGCATGCATCCCCTCTAGTTTATAAACAAAAATCATAACCATGTTTTATTGATTTTACTTGTATTAGAGTGTTTGTGTCTAGTCACTTTAAATTTCTTAATAAATATTCAAACAGATACTACTGTTGTTAGAATGTGACTAACTGTAAGCTCGGCGCATCTATTCTTGTTATTCATTCCTCACTGTATTTCTTTTGATTCCCTGCTTTACTACATCCTATGATTCATTATTTCATTGATTGATTTATCACCTTTGCTTGTATTCTAGGCGGAGATCGGGAGGCATGTGATTTGCGATAGGGAGTGGGAAGTCTATCGAATGCTCCTCTCGGATGATTGCGCATCTTTTCCATCAACCAGTGTTATTGAAGCCAGTGTCATGAAGAAGCTGATGGGCTGGGACTGAAGATGCATTGCCGCATGATAAGTTCATTGATAACATTCGAACTCGCGTCGGTGTCACTTCCATTGGAACTATGGGTTCATGTATATAGGTAGGTGGTTAGAAAAAACATCTCGCTCTGTACAGTTCGTTTTTGATACACTCATTTTGCTGACTATAGGCACGTTGAAATAGAACATGGTCTCAAATGGTTACGTCTTTGTAGATGTACAGCTTGTTAGGCCTTCTGAATCGCTAGCTCCTGCGTTAAGGGGTTGCCTGCTTATGCTCCAAAGTGATTCATGAACCCATCTACTGCATGCTGTGGAGTTAAATCTTGAGGAAAATAATAGTAAGCATCTTATATTACAATTTGAGTTAATTTAGCTAAAATTCATGAACAAAATAATTCATCATAAGTTGTACTACACATATTAGAGGTAAGGCTCAAACTACCCAACATGGGAATGCACACATGTACACAAGCACATATATGTCTCTGCGCATGTATGCAATTATACTGTAGCATTTCTGTGTCAATCATGTAAACTCATTCAAATCTGTTTACTCTTTCCGACCACCTATAAATTTCCCTATAATATATTATGACGACTCACCTCGACCATCATTGCCCTGTAACTTTACGCATGTAACAGTTCTGCACTGTGAGGTCCTGCAACTAATGTCAGACCCAGAGCTAGAAAACTCACACATAAGCAATAACCTCATGTATGTAGCTCAGACCTGAATTCCATTTGAAAGGAATTTGATCAAAAAGGCTATAAATCATAACAATAAATAAAAATCTGGAAAGGTTGGATTTCCTCTAATATATTGAGAAATAGCTATGGAAAGAAATTTCTCAACGAAGATAGATTATCGAATCGTAAGACGATTGCTTAGATCAGGATTCTTAGATATAAGGAATCCACCTGAGAGCTTGGAAGATCGACCTTCAAAGATGAATGTGCAGTCTAAAGGGCACGCACACAACTATTCCTTAACCAACATGTTGCTAACGCGATGCTTACACCTCTTACCTACCCAAGTTCTGTACAGTTCCCTGAAAAAACTCGTATAGAACTTTTATAGAGAAGGATTTCCCGCAACTCAACAATTCTTCAATACCAACTTAGCTTCTCAATGTTGTTATTGCATGTTGAAAAAACAACCAGTACACAAGGAGCATGCTTGGTAACTGGGTTGGGTTGGGATATCCTCCTTTGAATAATAGTTGTTTGGATGGTTAGGAGGGTTGGAGAGGGTTGGAATGATAAATATGATGTGATGTTGCATTGATTATGTGTTGTAATGATTATAACATGGTTTTTATGTTAACTTTTTTTATTTAAACATGGTTAAAAAATATTATATCAAAGAAAATGTAGGGTCTATACAAGTAATCCCAACCTAAAAATGCGGGGATGGAGCTGAGGGTATCCCAAAATACACGGGATACCCTGGCAAACATACAAGCCCAAGGGATTGGCCCAACCGAGTCCTCTCGTACTAGGGTTGGCTCCTTGCAGTTCTCCCTTTCCCACTACTCTTAAATAGATAGGAACAAAAGTAACAAATAAAATAGATAGGAACAGAAACGACGAATAAAATATATTGTAACCGAACAAACTCACAATGTTCTGAACCCTCGTACCGTCTACTGTGTATTCGTATCGACTAATAACCAAACCCTTGGGCTTTAGAGAGGAAGCCTCACTCTTAGAGCAAAGGTCTTGTTAGCTTTGAGCAAGAATTTCTAGCCAAATTCCTGTTATATACATATAAGGCTTTATTTCCAAGTGGGATATAAATTCCAAATAGTTGGCTTTTACATTTTTCACATAATAAGCGAAAATCCTCATCAGAATATATGCCTGATGTTAATTTTATGTGTCTTGAGGCTTTTCCACTCTTCTACCTGCGGTGCTTGCTTTAAAACCTCGTGAAGATTCAGAGGCTTCACTAATCTTAATATTCGTAGCATGGGACCTCAGCTCTAATATTGATATCTCAGTCCTCGATAATGAAGGGCAACCTCAGTTGGTGAGATGGGACCATAGTGGATGGGTGAAGTCCCAACGATAGGAGCCGGGCAACTAAAGAGAGGACCTTACCAACTATGAAAAGTTTGTAGCCTTGCACTTTCCATTTATCTTAGCCACTTTGACCCGATAAATTTCTCAATAGTTAGCTCTTTCCCAGGACCTTATGATAGACACCGTGCCTACTGGGTTATCAAAGAGGTGATATGGGTACACACACATACATATACCTACCACACTCGTGTTTGTTTGCACACGTCTGTACATGTGCGCACGTGTGCACGTGCACATTATAGCTACTACAGTTTTGAATTAATCTTGACATATTTCACCTAGGCCATTATTGTTTCATTCTAAGAGTACAGTTATTCCCATCCACATTCCATTATTTCATCTTATTCCACCCTTATTTATATTTTTGTTCCACCTCGCATACCCTTATTCTACCTTATTCTCCTTATTCCTATCTTTCCAGCTGAATAGAGAGTAGACCTTTATTCTCCTTATTCCCCGTCCTTCTTCCTACTTATTCCCGAACCGACAAATCATCAATGAATTGAGTTAATTCTGTGTTATCCATTGGAAGGTCGTTTCCTTTCATCATCTATCTCGTTGTCTTTCCATTCTTCTCTCCATCAAGAGACACATGAGGTGGAGGCACTTTCTATCTAGTCGGATTAATAAAATCATATATATGTATCTATTGAAATTTATTTATTACGACTCTTTAGATATGTTTTATGAATTCATATTTATTTATTACAATTCTTTTCTTACATATCATAACTTTGTATACATATATCCCCTATTCTTTTGTTATGTATATAACTTTGACAATTCTGTAAGTAATGTGGTTATTTATTATCATTCATTTGTTATATTTTAAACATAATTTACAGCTCCATGTACAATCTCATGTTACGATTTCGTGTTTATTTACAACTCTGTGTTTATTTTAAATTTTGATTTTTATTGTTTACTACTATGTGTTATTTTTTTTAGAACCATGTGCTTATTTATTACAACTTTATTTAGTACTTGAAGTTTCTTTACAATTCCATGACTTTTTTTACAACTTATAACAAGCACCTCTTGGAGCCCCATCGCCACTCTCTCCTCTACAATTACATCAAGCACGTCCATAAATCTATATATGTGTCGAATCAGGCGGCTCTGCCGCTCCCACATCACCGTCGATCCATCAAAAGTGAAGGTTGAACCCCCACGCGACCACCACGATGTTGAAGCCCTTCCGCCATTGCGTGTGTGAGATCACCATGGTGGTAGAACCCCTCCAACATCAGGCCTCCTCGATCCTTCCATAACACCAACACTATCACCCACCAAAGATGAATGGTCGTGTTGTGAGCAGCGAGAAGATCGCTCCTCTGAGCCCCCCCCATCTCCCTCTTCCATTATGGAGAAAGGATATTCCACCATTGCAGGTGGAATCACTTTCCTTTTTTAAAACTTATAAAAGACAACAACAACAACAACAACGTCTTTTTCCACAATTAAGAAACGTGGCCGACAGCCAGCATAAAACAGTAGGAGACAGCTTTCTAAACCGTATTTTTTAAAAAAAAAAATTATTTAGGAAGTTGCCTTAAGACAGTCGGATTTTTTCAACATTGATTTAAGCAATCATTTAAATTTTATAGAAGAAAAGGGGGAAAATGACTGGGTTTAGGAATAAAAAAAGAAAACAAATATATGGGTGGATTTCAAACCCACTAATGATATTTAGACTGATTTTAATCTCTATTGTTGGATAGAAGTTTGATGGATTAGATTGTATGCGCATTGTTTCTTTAATGAATCATGTGCTTATTGGAAATTTCATGCGTGCACACTACATATACATTCATGGGTTTTTATCAGTTGTGCCCCTCTGAGATATTGTAATTTCAGTTATGCCCTTCCCTTTTGGGAATATCAGGTGTGCCCTCGACTCCTTACTGTTCTATCACTTGTGCCCCTCGGGTTAGTTGCCGTCCATTTCCAATGCAAATGAACGTTAACTTTGAGGACACAATAGGAATTACTTTTAAAAAATAGACTGAAATGTTCATACCCTTCTTCTTCCTCCTCCTCCCCCATCCTCTTCCTCCCCCTTCTCTTCCTCCTCCCAGCCTCCTGCTCCTCCCAATCGCATAGAGCTCCTCCCCAAAAACATGCATCTCAAGAGATGTGTGGTGATCGCTGCAGCAATCCACACCATGGAAAAGTATTGCATTTTATGAATGAGCTTCCTGGACATCTAGTCGCAGTATAATTCCGTTGTGTGAATAAGATTCCTGGGCATTAGTGGACAATGTAATTAAGGAATAAAATAACCATTAAACGCATGTATGCCTAATGAAGAACTTCCCCTGCATCTGCGCCACCTCCTTTACATTCGAGCTCCTCATGCCGCCCCTCCTCTCCTCCGCCCAAAGCTCCTCTCCTCGCTCACGGACCTCCTCCTCCGCCCTCCAAGTCCTCCCCCTGCCCCTGCACCTTCCCTCCGCACCCGCACCTCCCTCTCAATCCCCAGCTCCTCCCCCGCCTAGCAGGCCACCTCCGCCCCAAGGTCCTCCCCCTGCGCCCTCCTCCACCCAGAGCTCCTCTCTCCGTGCCTCTCCATGTCCCCGCACCTCTCCCTCTGCCCCTCCTTTCCTCCGCACCCTCGTGCCTCCCCTTCCGCCCTCCTTCGTCCTGCGCCTCCCTCCCACTCTAAGCTTCTACTAGAGGGGAAGAGGATAAAGGAGGAGGTGGTCGGCCTCGTCATCGAGAACCTGCGGCCTCGTCATCGACACGCTGCTGTTGATGGTGAACGACGGAGGAGAAGGGAATGGAAGAGGAGGTGGTCGGAGGAGGAAGGGTTGGAGGGTGAGGAGGAGGAAGGAAGAGTGAGAGGAGGATGTGGGTTTTTTTTCCAGATATGCCTCTCTTAACTATACCATAATTTGAGAAAATCATGGTTAAGTTTAAATTATTGACAATTAAAGTAACGAATGGGCACAAGTGATAGAATGACAAGAAGTCAGGGACAAAACTGATATTTTCAAAAAGAGAAGGACATGACTGAAATTGCAATATCTCAAAAGAGCACAGCTGATAAAAACCCTATATTTATTCATTCATCTGTATTTATAGTTATTTATATTTATATTTATTTAATTTTATTTAGCTTATTTGCATTTTTTTTAATGTAGGTGTGCTTGTATGTCCATATATGTGTAAGGTTGAGCAAAAAAAAGTAGTCATAAGTTGGTATCACTAAATCATAATGATGTTGTCCCTACGTGAGTTGTATGCTTTCAACAGATTAAATGGAAGGACATCAGGGGAAGTGACGGACTTGCCCTCCCACCTCGTCTCCCGATAAATAGTTAATATATGTTATATAGTTATAATATCATATGACCTAAATACAGTTCTAAACTATAAATATTAATAAGTTGAATATAACGGCTCTCCATCCCCACCATTACCACTATCACAATTATCGAATAAAAATCAATAATATGATCTGAATACCACATTTAACTGTTAATGTTTGCATGTTTTATTTAACATACTGCTGCAACAACAAATTGAGTCTAGTGATTTTGTAACTCATCTCTATATCGTCTATTGGCAAATATATGATGATGAGAATAATTCGTTGTGAAATTATTTTTTATGCTTGAAATCGAGGACATATTTAATATCCATTTTTATATCAATATTGATGGTTAACATAATGACGTTTAACCGTCATAATTTTAATATGACAATTATTCAAATTATGAAAAATAGAAACGAATGAGCCTTGATATATGAACCTTTAGTAATGATATAGAAACAGATATGACCTTCGTCATTAATTTTAATATAAAATCATTCTGTAACAAATAATATTCGGCATTATATATTTAATAAAGGATGCAATATTGATGGATTAAAAACATACATACAGACGGATCAATATTAGTGAATTAATAAGCATACATATATTTAACGAAAGAAGCAAACTAACGGATTAAAAAACATTGGTATATGAGTTTACATGTTCCCTCAATTAAAGAAGTATAATTAACCATTAGCGTTTGTACATTGTACACATACCGATGTTTATATCTTTTCAATCACTTTCATTCTAACATAATAAATCCATTAAGAAGGTTACATTATTAAAATAATCATCAAAATCAATCATGTAAAGAGAAATTACCATATGCAAAAGTGTAACGTGCCGGACTTAGGTCATCGGTCCGTTATCGGGAAACTGACCCTACAACTTGTTGAGTTCGGGCATAAATGGACCCATTGACAACCACCCAAAATACTTAAGCCCAAGTTGTCAAGTAATAATCCCCACCACTTATAACACACTCTCACACTTTGTGAGTTTTAGATGTGGGAGTATGTTTGAGGATATGGTGTTACAACCTCCCCCACTTATATTCGCAACGTCCTCGTTGCGACATGGCCCATCACTTATTCCCAGTGACAGTGGCGGTACATTCCCGGCTTAGGTCCTTTTCGGTAGTCCTTTCCGCTATCAGAGGGAACTCGCTCTGATATTATTTGTAGCGTCCCATGCTTAGGTCCTCGATCCGTTATCGAGGAAAACTGGCCTCGACAATTTGTTGGGTTCGGATCCAAACAGACCAGTTGACAACCACCAAAATGCTTAAGCTCAAGTTGTCAAGTAGCAATCTCCACCACGTATAACCCACTCTCACATTTTGTGAGTTTTAGATGTTGGATTATTTTTTAGGGTACGGGTGTTACAGCTTTGTAACTAACAGACCCTGAGTTCAACCCTTTAATAGTGTTAAATTAACACTTCTAATCTCATTGCAGTCGGACTAAATTAGATCGATTAAAGACCATTTAATTAAATTAACAATCAAATCAAAATGGTCAATTTTTATTTTACTTGGGCAAGCCCAAGGTCAAACTCAAGGACACGAGCCTCTTTCGTAATATTTAGACTCTAATCAATTGAATTAAGTATTGGATTAATAAATCGTAGGTCAAAGAATGCATGAAGACACGGTTCCTAAATAAACATGAAACATGCATTTTTTATTTATTTTTTAACATGCAATACAAAATGCACAGAAAATGCAAAGAGAATATGCCCTAATTATCAAAATACTTGAGCCATTTAATCACGAGTCAAATCAGGTTCAATTCATGAAACTAATTTGATTGATGTAAAAATAAGGCATGTAAAGCATTACAATAAAGACACTTAACTATTAAAATAATACATCAAAATTCATAATATCAAATCTGAAATCTAAGTATGCCATCAAGAAGACAATGAAACGAGCTTCAAAATACCACTGAAATCGACTCAATCGGAGCTAGGATGCTTAAGATATACAAGAGTGAAGACAGGGGTATAAATGCAAGAAAACATAAAAAATAAATAGCAAACAGGTCCCTGAGAGGGACTAAAATGCAAATAAAATAAAGCATGGGACCTTCTCTATAAATAACCCAACGCACAGGGGTATTTTTGCAATTATTAAACCCCGCGAGGGTTTGAGTGCAAAATACCCCAAGCCGACATGGTCTGCACGTGATTCTGGACCTGAATGCAATTTGGAGAAATCGACGGGGCCTCCATGCAAATTGTCCTGACCACACGTGACTAGCACGTGCACTCTAGGCTCAGTGAAAGTGCAGGCTCGATGGATGCTCAGATAGGCTTGGTGTATGGTTCAGCCTCGAATCAGGCTCGATGGAGGCTCTGGCTCGGAGAAGGCTTGTCAGTGGTTCGAAAGACCCAGGCCTACATGCTAGGAGGTTGAGGCTCGAGTCTGCTCGGCGCTTGACACGTGGACGTCCAAGGATCGTTAGATCACTAGGATCCAACGGTAACTGTACCATGCACTGGAGAAGACGTGGCTGCATCAACGTCGTTGGATGGACACCGGGGAGGAGCATCCAACGGCGCCTGTAGAATCCGGATCTTCCTCCTCCTCCACGGGGTTGGTGGCTCGATCAGATCTCCGGCGACACCTCATGGGCTCCGCCACCCTTTCCAAGTCATGATGAATCTCCCCGGAGCCTCCTGAGCGGTTGTCAATGAAGCTGAAGGTCTGGGCTAGCTGTAGCATAGCCTGGAGACGGTGGACGACACCAGAGCGCCGGAGGCGGAGATTGCGAGTTCTCCTCCGATGAAGCTCCGATCATTGCACATTCGAGTACATGCAAAGTTAGCGCAAGAGGTGAGGCCTTGTGCGTGGAGTGACATGAGTGAGATGGTCAGTCGTGAATGGGATGAAGAAGGTGGTGGCCGGTGGTCTTCTCCGATGAGCTCGAAGAAGGGGGTCGGAGTGGTCTGGGGTTGTGGAAGGTAGGCTGGATGAGCAGAGTGTTGCGCGTGGATGGTGGAAGCGAGCGGAGCTAAAGGGGTGGTCGGTAAACGGTGATGGTGTCGGAAGTAGCCTAATTAATTAGAAGAAGAACGAAGGATTTACAAGAGGGATCGAAGATAGCTTACTTGGTCAATAATGGCGGTCGAAGGCTTGGGCTTGGGGTTCGAGGTGAACCCCGGGTCTTTGCTGGACCCCCTCAGCCGGGTGGGGCAGCTCAAGCAGATGCGGAGCTCCGCGACGCGGCCATGGAAGGCGATGGGTCTCACCGGAGGCTCAAGGTCGTCGTCGCTCCTCTATCGATCCTCCCCTGTCACGGGGAGGATGAGAGTGCTGGGCCTAGCCCCTCATAAAAGCGGACGCCGGTGAATGGCGGAGGAGAGGGGGTATTTGAAGAGGAGCAAAGCAACGGTTATTATGGCAAAAGGAGTGGTTTGACCGGGGGATATGGAGTGAGAGAGAGGGAGTTATGGAGAGAGTGTATACCTACGAGAAGGATGGATGACTGGACGACGTCGTGGAGGTGTCGGGAGTGGAGATGGTGGACGAGGGACACTGAGGAAAAAGGAAGGAGGAAGTGGTTTTGCGAGGTGGGGTGACGTGGGCGAGGGGATCGACCGGAGGTTGACGAAGAGTTCTAGGTCGTTGGATATCACGATCCAACGGCCACGAGATGAGCGCGAAGAAGCGGTGTGGATTGGATATGAGCAGCGCGATCGAAGGGCGTAGAAAGCACCACATGGCACGCTAAGAGCGCGGCGCTGGCAGACGAATGAGATGGAATCGGGGGCATGATCGAAGGGTCGAGGGTAGCGCAGGAGTGTGAGGTGGGAATGAAGGTATTGGGGACGGATCGGCTGGCTAAGGTTTGGACACGTGGCGAGCCGAGAAGGAGGCACTTATGGACAAAGGAGATGCGGTGCAGGAATTGATCGAAGGGTTGAGATAAGGGCGGAAATAGACTGAGGCGGTCTGGAGGGAATGAGAGCAATCGGATGACAGAGGGAGGAGGGTGCGTGGTATGCGCAGAGATGGGTCGTGTGGCGCAACCAGAAGACGCCACGTGGCCCAATCATATTATTGCGAGGAAGAAAGTGAATTATGAGGGGGAAATGACCGAATGTGGAAAAAAACTCAAAGCATGAAAGTTGTAGATCTCGATGAGATCTACAAGGTTCATGTTGACCAAAAATGGAGATGAGGTCAAATAAAGGGAGAAAATATTTTTGCAAGTGTTTTTAAGGTTAAAAATACTTGATTTTTAATTTTGCTATTTTTTTGTATTTTTAATTTATTCAAGGGGTCAGATAATTACAGGGATTTGTCTGGTTTTTATTGACACTTAGTAATCTAGAGGGTTAATCTCAGCGAATTAAGAGCATGAAACTGGGTTTCATCAGTAACGTAACGTCCCAGGCTTAGGTCCCCAATCAGTTATCGAGGAAAACTGGTCCTGACAACTTGTTGGGTTCGGGCTCAAATGGACCTGTTGGCAACCACCCAAAATACTTAAGCCCAAGTTGCCAAGTAATAATCTCCACCACTTATAACCCATTCTCACACTTTGTGAGTTTTAGATGTGAGATAATTTTTTGGTGTATGGGTGTTACAACCTCCCCCACTTATATTCGTAATGCCCTCGTTGCAACATGGTCCATTACTTATTCCCAGTGACAGTGGTGGTTGCATGCTCTCGGTTAGGTCCCTTCGGGTAGCCCTTTCCACTATCAGAGGCACCTGCTCTGATACCATTTGTAAAGTCCCGAGCTTAGATCCCTGATCTGTTATCGAGGAAAACTGACCCTAACAACTTGTTGGGGGTCCAATTGGACCCGTTGACAACCACCAAAATTCTTAAGCATAAGATGCCAAGTAACACCCATACTTTCAAAAATAGTCCCACATCTAAAACTCACAAAGTGTGAGAGTGGATTATAAGTGGTGAGGATTATTACTTAACATCTTGGACTTAAGCATTTTGGTGATTGTCAATGGGTCCATTTGGGTTCGAACCCAATAAGTTGTTCGTGTCAATTTTCCTCGATAACGGATCAGAGACCTAAGTCCGAGATGTTACAGATGGTATCATAGCAGGTTCCCTCTGATAGTGGAAAGAGCTACCCGAAGGGACCTAAGCTGAGAGCGTGCAACCGCCACTATCACTGGGAATACGTGATTAGTCATGTCTTAACGAGGACATTGCAAATATAAGTGGGGAGGTTGTAACACTCATACTCCAAAAATAGTCACACATCTAAAACTCACAAAGTGTGAGAGTGGGTTATAACTGGTGGGGATTACTACTTAATAACTTTGGTTTAAGCATTTTGGGTGGTCGTCAACTGGTCCATTTGGGCCCGAACCCAACAAATTGTCACGATCAGTTTTCCTCGATAACGGATTGGGGACCTAAGCCTGGGATGCTACAAATGATATCAGAGCAGGTTCCCTCTGATAGTGGAAAGGGTTACCCGAAGGGACCTAAGTTGGGAGCGTGCAAGCACCACTGTCACTGAGAATAAGTGATGGGTCATGTCGCAACAAGGACATTGCGAATATAAGTTGGGTTGGTTGTAACATCATACCCTCAAACATAGTCCCACATCTAAAACTCACAAAGTGTGAGAGTTGATTATAAGTGATGGGGATTACTACGTGGTGGGTGGGTGTCGACGGGTTTATTTGAGCTCGAATCCAACAAGTTGTTATGGTCAGTTTTCCTCTATAATGGACTGAGGACTTAAGCCCAGGATGTTACAAATGGTATCAGAGCAGGTTCTCTCTGATAGTGAAAAGGGCTCGCCCCGAAGGGACCTAAGCCGAGAGCGTGCAACCGCCACTGTCACTGGGAATAAGTGATGGGCCATGTCACAACGAGGACGCTACGAATACATGCGAGGGAGGTTGTCATACCCATACCCCCCAAAAATAGTCCCACATCTAAAACTCACAAGTGTGAGAGTGGGTTATAAGTGGCGGGGATTATTACTTGATAAGTAGGGCTTGAGCATTTTGGGTGATTGTCAACAGGTCTATTTGAGCCCGAATCTAACAAGTTATCGGGGACAGTTTTCCTCGATAACGGATCGGGGACCTAAGCTCAGGACGTTACAAAAAGATCTAAAATAAGGATATAAATGACCAGTTAAGGACAAACAATACCATATCTTTATATGTTTTAATACTTAATTAAGGATGCCAATATAGATATCAATGAATATGAATAACGTGTTATCATATCTTGAAAACCGGATAAAGATATAAAACAGATATGGATTGAATATGAATGAAATGACAAATACTTTATAAATTAGTTTAAATATATATGAATTGAATGACTTATTATAATACAAATACAATATATATATCATAAAAATTATATCAAATGTATAAAAAAGGTAAAAAAAATTGTTATATGTAATTAAAAATAAACCTATAGCTATATATAAAAAATATACCACAAATATATGTGGATATCAAAGTAACATTTTTATACATATCTAAAACATATACATATACAAGTGCCAAAATATGTATAAAACATATTATAAGGAATTGGTACCCATACAACTCCATTTGTCCCTACATTAAGTGATATGATTTTACTTATTTACAATTATTAGATTTACTTTTATCATTTAACATTGTATTAATAAAGTGTATCTTGTGATTTGAAGAACTTTGCAAGGATCTTTTTGTCAATACAAAGTTTGTTGGGATATTTACGTAAAATAATGAGTTTATGGGATTCCTTTGTAAAAATCTCTTGAAAACAAATGTTAGCAACTAAACGATAAATTATAACACATATAAATTATATATATATATATATATGGGAAAATGAGTATGCTCCCCGGGAGCATGCAACTTACTTGCTCCCACTTCTTTTTCTCTATATATTTTTTATTTTTCTGAAATGGAATCTAGTGGAATTTAGATCACAATATGTCACCGTAATTTCATTCAAAATTCGATTTATTCCGAGACTTCTATCTCCTCCATCAAGACTGTCAAATTTTAACGATCTCAACATTGATGAAATTGATCCCATGCAAATGGAAGAGTGTAGGAACGTCTGTTTTACACGGAATTTGAAACACATATTCCACTTATTATTCTAACAAAATCCATCAGGTTTCATTTCTAAAAAATAAAAAAATGCGGAAAGAAAGATAGGAGCATACTCTTATATGCTCTCAGGGAGCATACTCATTTAACACTATAGCTTCTCTGATGAGGAGGAGTTCATCTTTGCACTCATCAATGCAAACATTTCTCGTTCACCAAGAAATAGCTTAAAATCTCACATAAACACACTCATGTCTACTAAAAAATGCATCTCTTACTCAAATCACACCACTTGATTTCATAAATTCCCACTTTATTATATATGCATCTCACCTACATATCCATACACCACTACCAACCTCTTAACTCAACAACACTACACTACTATGGTTGTCAAAAAATTCTCACATTCCTTATTCAGTCATATTTTATTTGTTAAAAATCCTATTTAGACCTCATTTGGAAATAAATAGAGGATCATGAACACAAGTTTAGATTCATTTAAATGAACCGAATACGAAAAAAGTGTGAGTATTTCTTCGATTTCGATGGGATTATGTTATTTCGTTTAGGTTGATTTCAGTTTGGGTTGCGATGTTTGGATGAGCAATTTGGGTCCATCAGGTTAAGTCGATACCAAATTACTCATGAAAAAACAAGAATAAGAAGGTTGAACGAAGTCAACGACCAAGTAGTTATGAGGTCATTAATGCGCGATAAAGGACGTCCAAATAGGCATGAGTCAAGATAGATAAGGATGAAAAGGTCATTGATGATCTAAGTGAAGATGGAGTTATTGAATTAAGATTAAGGGATTATCATATTAAACTTGAAGAACTTGAAGTAGATTAGGATTGGAGCACATTTATGGTGCAACGATGTAGGATATTACCAGAGCGAGAGCTTGAATACGAGATTGGAAATCGAAAAATATAAATATATTGTGATTTAAAATTTGAAACATTTTATATTAAATATATATTTATTGGGTTAGGTGGGTCTCAATCATGGATCGTAATAGTTTTGTTGTTTGGATGGATTGGGTGGAAGATATTAGACCCACAAACAACGAACTACCTATTGAAGGAATATGAGTTGGGTTCAACATGACGCAAAATTCAAATAATCCGATTTGTATGACTTGTTTTCCATGATTTGGTTGGGTGATTTAAGTTATAACCTAAGTAATGCCCACCCCTACGAATAAGGTAAGGCCATTCGAGTTTGATTTTAAAAGTTTTATTAAAGTTACCATATGCATGTACATATGTACACAAAAATGTATGAATCTTTGACCATTTAATCATCACTATTTATTAGCTGTTAAATATACAACTTCCTTTAACATTGAACCAACTCATCTTTACAAGCCTTGATTGAACCTTGATTAAGACGAAAAAAAATATAAAACAGACATCTCTGAAAAGATGCATGGATAAATTGGCAGAAGGTTAACATTTTTTTGGAGGGGTAAGATGGTGAGTAAGTTGTTTGTTTGTTTTGTTGTTTGAAGGGTGGAGTAGTTGTTGGAAGGGGAAGATGTAATGTGACTTTTATTGGAATTTGGAATAAGTATTGTTATTGATTATTTTGTGATTTTTATACAATAAGATGTGATATATAGAGAGAGAAATTAGTATTAGTAGGATTCGATTTAAATAAGAGGGAGGGGAGGATACTAATATAGATTTGATTTAAAGAAGAAAGAGAGGAGATGGATATTAAAGAAGAGTTGATTGAAAGATGAGAGAAAGAGTTGGTGGGGCCAATGAGTGGGGTAAAGGATTTAAAGGAGGCAATTAGGGAAACTTGGTGGGTAACATGGTGGGCAACCTTTTTTTGGAACGGTATTTAACTTCAAAGAAAAAACTCATATCTTTCTCTCTCTTTCTCAATTTAGCTTTTGACGACATTAAATGCTTATATCTATTACCTTCGATCTCCCTCTCTCTTCCTGCCTATCTCTCTCATGTGATGTCAACTGATGAAAACAGATACAAATATATTCGTATTCATTCAGATCTGCATTCGTTTTATAGAGAATATGATGCCATTTTTACATCTTACAAATATAAATGCAAATATAAAGTTTGAAACCCAACATACAACAAATACAAAACAAAACAAATTCAAATTTTGACAAATACAAATATGAATACAAAAGTTAAAGGTTACAAATACACACATTCATTTTTATAAGAATTTAAATAAATACTAAATATACCTATAGGAGAAAACTCAAAAGACATTATTTTCATGTTCTAAGTTATCTATAGTCTTATCTCACTAACCTTATTGTTCATCATGATAATTTTATCTTATTGTGTATGCATATTTCGGACTCACCTCAGTGCATATTATTACTGATCTTCCCCTTTATTTATGCTCCCAAAGATCATTGTTAGAAACTTTTCAATAATTATATAACATGTTGCACAAGGGAATCCTTCTATAGATATGTAACATATCTCATGTTTATATAAAATAAAGTAACTACATGTTAAAATAAAGTAACAACATTGCTAATAAAATTAATAGTTATCGTATCTATATTATATAATACATTCATTATATACATATTTGATTATTTTTATATTAAAAGTTATTTCATATGTATTATATAATTCATTCATTATTTATATATTTGATTATTTTCTTGATAAAATAAAAATTGATCCATTTGTCAGAGTGTCAAGTAATGAAGTTGCGGATAAAATTATGGATCCCAAATCAAAGAAACAAAAAAATCAGTAGTTAGAGATAGCATAAGTCAATTAGGATATGTCGAATATTCGTATTTTAATCCCTATTCATTTGTCAATACACGTATCCGAATAGTCAATACTCATTTTGCTTTAGTATCAATATTTTAAATATATGATTTATCATTCTGCACATTTGTATGTATTTGTATTTGTATTCGGATTCGGATTTTAAAAGGACGAGAATAGGACGAGAATAATGATAATACCCATATTTGTATCCATATCTTAGCACTTTCATCCCTAGGTGCCCCTCTTCCTCCACCTTCCCCTCCCTCTCTCTCTCTCTCTTAATATATCTTCTTTCGAGTGTTTTTCCTGGCATGACATTCTCATCACCCAAATGCTATGTCAGGACATCTGATTTTGAAATTTCTCTATCAGGACATCGACGACGAACGGTTCGTCGATCGGCAAACCGTTTACCGATCAACGTATTTTTTGACATGTCACTATGTCCTTTCGATTTTATATATATTAAAAGTAATATATAATATTATTATGAAAAACTCAAAGGATAACTTAAATAATTTTATATAATATTTTTAATAACACAAAATGCAAATGAATTTTTCAGAATAATATTATATATTATTTTTAATATATATAGAAATCCAACCGACGCCAAATGTGTCAAAAAGATATATATTATTTTTAATATATATAAAAATCCAATCGACGCCAAATGTATTAGAAGATGCATCAATCGACGAACCGTTCGCTGATCGATGCCCTGACAGGAAAATCTCAAAACAGATGTCCTAACAAGACATTTGGATGATAGGGATGTTCTGCCAAGGAAATCGCTCTCTTGTTCCACGTTTCTTTCACAATCTATTATATCATCTAAAAGAATCGTATAATTTAATTCATGTGTCATCTTTCACACATTCTCACCCTAGCAAAGTTTTATTTAATCCAAGCACTTTCCATTTACTTATTATAAATTTGATAATAGTTTCTAAAAAAATCGCATTAATTACCATGTTTTTAAAAAATAGTAATGTATGCATTTTATAATGACGTTTTTCATCCAAATTAGCAACGGTTATATAGTAAATCAATATATAAGTTAGATTTTCTAATTTTGCCCTAAAATTAAGGATGATTATATTAAATGACAAACATAATTTGGATTTAATGTGGCTACCCTCAGGGTGAGCCAACTAGCTAGCCCACCCTTATTTTTTACATTTGTTAAGAAATTTTCTAAAAAACACCTGGGAATATATATAGGGAAATCATCCAATGTGACATGAGCTCATTAGGATAGTAATGAGCACACTCATTTTTTCTAATATGTTCTATCATTTTGAGTACAATATTTATGATTTACAAATATATACATATTCTTGCTACTATTAATCATTTTCACAAAAAGAAAAGCTTAAATTAATATGGAACGATTATATCTTTATTTGCATTACCGATGACTTTTTTCTATTTTTATTAATGACTATTTCATATTAATTTAAGGTTTGCTTTTTGTGAAAATGATCACTAATAGTAATACTGCGATATAACCGTTGTAAACCAATAAGTATTATGCTCAAAATGATAAAAATATTATCAAAATGACTGTACTCATTACAATCCTAATGAACTCAATACTCATTGGATAAGCCCCTGACAACTAGACCTTTACCACTCATAATTAAGGAGAACTATCGCTAATTGTAGTGGGTGGTTAAGAGCGAGTTATCAAAAATAATCAAAGGAAAAAATTGTGTGAAATTAATCTGAAGTGATTGATTGTTTATTTTACTTGATCAAATCCCATGGTCGAACTCAAAGAGGTAATGTGAGGGTTTAAAATTTATTTTTAAACAACTCGGAATTTTAGGTTTTCAATGTTGAAGTTTTTATGGGCTTTTTATTTTGCAAATTTTTATGTATTTTTATTTAAAATATGCATTAATTAAAATAGATATGATGATTTTTTGTAATTTTTTATGCAACATAGTAATGTAATGCAACGCGGAAGAGAAATTAAATAATGCTAAAATGAATGAAATGCAAACAATAAGGCATGCTCAACATGAAGCCAAGTCAATGTGCATGCCAATTCAATTCCCAAACCCCCAATGAACATTTTCAGGAGATATGTGGTTGATAACTTTCAAAATTTATTTCTAATGATATCCAAATTTTTTCACAATATTATGAGCAACAGAAATCAATTTAGAGAACAAATGACTCACAAAAAAGGCATGAACTCCCTTCAATTGATTAATGTTTAATAATATCTCAAAATAATTATCTCAATGTTATATATGATAGATAATCAACAGAGCTTCAAAATAAATTAAAGAACATAAAAATCAGACTGTAAAATGCGCAAGTTATGAATGAAAGAAATCACAGGCATAAATGCAATAAAAATAAATAAATAAATAGTTCCCAATTTAGACCTCCGGAAGATCTTGAATGCTATTTATAGAAACTTTAGGTCCTTCTGTGTAAATTTTCTAAGAGGCGGGGGTCTTCGCGTGAATTTCCAAAAGAAGTGGGGCTCTAGCGCAAGACGACCACCGCACGTGATGTGGCTCACATGCGGCTAGGGTCAGGTGGCGATTGCATCTCAGATGGAGAGCCTCCATTTGGTAGGGTGAGGATTGTTTTGGATACACCCGAGGCGACAAGCTCGGGTAGCCTGCATGGACGGGTGAGATTCGATTGATGTATGTGATCCAACGGTTGAGGAGCGAGGGGAGCCTCAATGGTTGGATGAAGAGGGACACCCTAATCGGATGGTATTTGTAAGCTGGAGGTCCTTCCTCTCCTCCTTAGTGTGCCGATGTAGATGATCAACCCCCCCTCCTGATGGTTTCGGATGTGCAAAGCTCCTCTGGCCATCTGATGGCCGACACATGACCGTCAATAGAAGGGTGAGGCTTGAGCAAGTTGCTCAACCCAGCTTGTTAAGGTTCCGAGAAGAGCGGGTGGGTCACTCTGAGCGTAGATAGCGGTGTTAGAGTGAATAGCTCCAATTTGATGTCGATCGGAGGTGATAGCTCACAAAGAAGCGAAGCAAAGGGGTGAGAAGATGGGGGCTATCTTCATCGATTGTCGAAGTAGGGGTGTTGGTCGAAGGATACAAAAGAAGAAGAGGGATTGTGGTTTGACAAAGAAGATGAAGCAAAATGGGGGAAGAATATGGATGAAGAGGGTACCCAGTGATCGTGTTGGGTTCACCTGATGATTAGAAATGGGAGGTCTCTGATCTTCGCCTCAAGTTTCGATGATGAGACCGAAGCTCTGCAGTCAAGGATGAGTTGCAACGTGATTTGGGAAAGCCATGGATCAAGCACGGTGAAGTGACTCATCCATTGCCAAAGTACATAAGGGGGTATCTCTCTCTCTCTTACCTGCTGGAGGATGAAGCACTGTGGATAAAAGTTGTACGAAGGAGCGGTGGTGGCTTTTATAGGACAGAGAAGATGGCTGATGTAGGGTATAAAACAGTGGTTGTAGACGTAGGATCTCACGATTTGGGGATCGACTGTTGGGTTATGCTAATGGGTTGGTTGTGATGTTTGGAGATGACAAAGATAAGGTTCGATTTGAGATAAGGGTAGTGGTGGTTGATTGCCACAAGGGATAAGGGGTAGTTGGGATGCCGATCAGAGGAGAGAAAAGATAGAATTCGTTGGGGTTTGATCTCACAGAGATGATAACGATGGTTAGTGCATAGAGGAGGATGGCGATCGGTTGGAGAGGATTGGGTTTTAGGCTTTTGGGTTGGATAGGATAGAGAATCTGGAGGTGAGGGTGGTAGGATGCGAGGCTTGGAGCTACCATTCGAAGGTGCCTTCCGGAGGTAGATGGTCAGACGAGGAGGCGCAGCAGAGGGGGAATCTCTGCTTGAGGTAGGGGGCGACCCCTTGGCCATTGGATCGTCCAAGATCCGACGATCCTGGATGGTTTGTGGGTGAAAGGGGCATTTTGTTTCAAACTATTGAATCAAAATCGATCCAACGCTAGGACTAAGAGGCGCTAAGAGCAAAGCGAGGTTGATTGAGGGAGATAGGTTTGACCGTGAAGATGAGGTTGCTCCAGTGATAAGGGGGCACATGGACTTTGACTTGTTGACCAATGCATGAAAATAAAAGAAAATTAAATAAAAAATATCAAATGATCTCGAATGTAAAAATACCTAAAATGAAAAATATTTTTCTAAATGCATTCTATAGTGTTCATGAAGGAGTCATATGTAATTGGAACAAACTATGCAAGGAATGAATTTTGATGATATTTTATGTATATAAAATATCATTTTTTTAGTTTTATATTTTTATTTGATTTTATATTAAAAATAAATGTGATAAAAATCAATTATGATGTAGAATTATGTAATGGACACAAATACATTTTTTTTGGATTTTTATGAGTTAATAAATGTCAGAATATATTAGTGATGTGAACTATTTTATAGATGAATAGGTTCGTGTGCTCAAGTCAGGATCTCTCCTTTTTACAGCTTTTTAAATATTTTTTGATTTTTATTTTTATATAATTAGTTAGAAAATGAAATGAAATAAAGAAATGAAAAATAAATATGTTAAAAAAAGTTAAGCACGTACATGAAATGTCGCGTCAAAATTCAACAAATATGTACAATATACAATTAGGTTCCAAAACCCACATTTCACAAATGGACTCCGATTTTTTTAAATTTAGTCTTGATTTGTAGATAATTAAGCATGCATTAATTCAAAAATGAGTAGAGTGAAATTGGACTTTGTATGTGGGAGATATTAGCTTTTACTTCTTTCTATCCTGAAATTAGAGTTTGGGTTTATTTCTCATATATACAAGTTAGTATTTTTCATTGCTTAATATAATGATATATACACAATGGAGTTGGTTTTGTGTTAATTAGAGTTAGTGTGTACTAACTAAAAAATGGGTAAAGTTAGGTGAATATTTATAAGTGAATGTGAATGTATATGAAATGCTAATTTATACAAATTATTTACAAGTGCATGAATGTTAATCATGCGATATAAGCGCATGGATGCATTTAATTACTCGAAACGAAGCTCTATTTTCAGCTAATTATAGCGATGAACCATAAATTCATTGACCCCCTATATAGGGAAATTAGCTAATGACCTTGAGCTTATTACGATTATAATAAGAGCACTCATTTTCCATTTATCACACACACAGACACACATATAACTTCCAATGAATCTTGAGCCCATTGTAATGAACACATTCATTTTTACTAATATTTTTTTATTTATTTAAATATAAATACTTATTAGTTTATAAGTGTTCTATCACACTCTTACTAGTAGTAATCATCTTAAAAAAGTAAACCTTAAATTAATACAAAATGATCATGAGTAATAATAGAAAAAGGCATCATTAATGCAAATAACGATATAAGCATTCCATATTAATTAAAAGGTTTTCTTTTTGCAAGAAATGATTACTAATTGTAAGAATAAGTATAACATCTGTAAATCAATACATATTGTACTCAAAATGATAGAAAACATTAGTGAAAGTGAGAGTGCTCATTACAATCCTTATGGACTCAAGTCTCATTGGATAATTTCCCTATATATTAATGGGTTTGATGGGTTCAACCTCCATGGAGATCCAACTTGGCTACTCCCATCTTTATTTTTTTATTTCCTAAGGTATTTTCTAAAAGCACATGGGAAAATTTAGATCACTATATGAAATCATATTGTCATTCAAATTTCAACTCAATTCGAGACTCCTATCCCATCCATCAAGTCTGTCAAAATTTAACGGTTTCAGAATTGTTGAAAATCACCCCATTTCAGATGAACGTATTAGGAATGCCTGTTCCACATGAAAATTGAACGTGAATATGGTGTCATATAATGGTCTAAATGCTCCAATGTATTTTTAGAAAATATAAGGATGAAGGTAGCTAAGTTGGCTCCCTATTGGGATAGGTAACCCATTAAACCATACACACACATAATATAGATGAAACTTCAAATGGGACGTGGTCCTTCAAGAGTTCAGGAAGGCTACACATTTTTGTAAAAACACCAGCACTTTAGTAAATAAGTAAACGATTTGTATTATAATGTGCAGTTTTGATATTTGCATTTAGTAAAAAATACAATGTGCAGCTTTATATTTTAATGTGCAGTTATAATATAAAGTATTTACTTAATTTACTAAAGTGTCGGTTTTTTTTACAAAAATATTGTGGCATCCCTGAACTCAGGAAAGACCACGTCCTGTGGGGGTGTGGGTGTGGGGTGCGGTGGAAATGATATCTTGCCCATATTCTAGTCCTAAGTTGGGGTTAATCCTTACCAGGGGCATTTCTTACACGAGGAATTACTGGATCTCGAACTCCTCCTTATCTTGTTGAGGAAAATTGAATTGTAACACAACATCGGTCAAGAAACAAATTGAAGGAAAATATTCCACGAGAGCGGTAATTTTAAAATTTTGAAACTAGATAGGGTCACATATAATCCTTCTAGATCACAGGGAGGATATGCAATAATCTTTCAAGTCTTCCTCGATGCAGTAGATAGTAGACTACAAGAAGCTATTGTATTGCATCCACATTTACACGAATACATGCATTACTTTTTCTTTTTGTGATAATTATTATCATCGAGTTTTTTTTACTATTGCACTATGGAAATTACTCCCAACAAGAGCTCATAAATCTAGCGAAGTGGGTAATTCTTAACATGTTTGGTTCTAAATCTGATCTTATCCTCGCATCGTCTCAGAATTCCCATTAATATTAATGATCATATCAATACGTATCCAATTCTTTTGTATCTTTTTTGAGCAAAATGACCGAGCTTGGAATACTATTTCATTTTAAGAAAAGAGGATACAAAGCAAAGAAAGATAATTTTATTATCACTAAAGAGGGAAACAAAGACAGAAGAAATGCTCAATGAAAGCTAGGAAGGAGAAGTCTCTTCAATATTGTCAAGATACTCAAGAAGTTGACATTTGGTGAAAATTAAGCTTTCGACAAGTCAAAAATATTGAGTGGCCGATCTTCCAAGAGATGTACGCAGAAGAATTCAATTTAGAGGGACAAAATAGAAATTAATTTCATAGAAATGGTAGTAATATCAACCAACTTTCAAAAATCGAGCAAGAAAGAACCTTGCATTTTTCTTCGTGAAGGCCAATATCTGTAAAAGTTCTACTACATCTTTCTTTTCAAATAAAACAAGAGAGAGTAAGAAAACCTTTCAACCATCAACAAATTCATAAGTCCTACTATCTCCACGTCAGAAAAAAAATATGACAAAGCTTGTCCACATTGGATGAAGTTTGATAAATAACAATTATCACAGGACCACAGACACAAATATCCCCTTCTTACTAGAGGGCCGCATGATCCCCCCCGCTGCCCATTGGTGTGGGTTTGTTAATTATCACGTCACCCTGCACGATCTAATCGACCTCTTCTCTCTCTCTCTCTCTCACAGCTGCTTTGGCGGCAAGCGCCGACGCACGCACCGCGACATGGTCCGCACCGCCGGCGGCGCCACCGCGCCCTCGGCGGAGCTTTCGATCCCCGTCGACTCCCCCTCCGCCGGCGGCGATCCCTCATCATTCCCCTCCTCCCAGCGATCCGGCGGCGCGGTCGTCAAGCGCTTCACCCACGCCGACTCCCCCCACGCTCCCCCCGCCGTCGCTTCCCTGTCCTCCCGACAGACCGATCGCCGCGGGCGTGGCCGATCCCACGTCTCCCGATGGCCCTCTCGCAAGGGCTCTCTCTCCGGCACCGAGCTCTGCTTCTACTGCGGTGCGCTCGGTGTAGCGGCGCTCCTTGCGGTGTCATTCCTGATGCCGCAGGACCTAATGCGGGGGGAGCGCGCGAGTGAAATTGGGAATCGATGGGAAAGGAGTGTCGGTGAGTTGGTGAGGTTCATGCCGGTGGATCTGCTGCGGAGACTGGAGGGGACGGGGGGACTCGATGCGATCCGGGCGGAGAGGAGGTTGGGGGTTAGGTTTCCTAGATTGGCCTTGGTAAGCTATTAGCTTTTATGTTTTTTAATTGTTATTCGATACAATGTTGAAATGGATGAAAATCAAATGCAGAATGTACGGATTGATGCGTGTAGTTTACACGGTCGTATAACAGAATGAGTAGGTTGTTTAGCTAAAGAAAGCGTCAGAATGCACAAATTAAGCAAGTGGGGTATTCGACAAGTTGATTCCCTGAGTAGCTTGCTTATGTCTTGGAGGGGGCTCTGGAATGTGAGCGTACGACGCTGTATGTATACGCGTGAGTTTGTTGTATGAATGGAAATGAACAAACTTTACTAGTAAACTAACCAGTGGGCTGCATTGTTAAATGCTTGCATTTTGTTAGTTTCGATAATAATAAAGTTTACAAAAAGCAGTGAAGGATGATGTGTAATGTGTGAATTATGTTGCTAGTGTTATGCAACTCATTCTTAAGGATCATTTTATCCTGATCATGTTGGTAGCTTGAGTCTTCTTCGGAATGTGCAGTAGGATGCTGTTTGTAGGTTATTCATAGCATGTTTTTGTTATGTATGTGGTGTTCCTCAATTTTTGTTGTTGGCTATGTTTTTGCATATATGTAAGGCTTAATTGTCTGCATAGTTTTTAGGAATAATAGAACGTGTAGAGACATGAGTTGTCTTGTTGTGATTATGGAGTTAGATGTTTTATCTGTAGTGACACCCAATGCACCTTATCTGTGGGTGCTCGTTCGTAGGCAAATCGATATCCGATAGTAATTTCTTCTGAAATTAAACCTTTCCTTGCCCTGAATTTTTGCATAGTTATACCTCTTGTGATTATTCTTTGCACTTTACGACACTAATTTTCTTCATAAAAATATGAGGGGAAGCCGTTGTATTTGTGAGATTAATTGTCCACGCACATGCTTGTTCTAAAATGGTTCAGTGCCTTAGTTTTTCTAAAGCCAATGGATGACTATAGAGATCATGGATCATCCAAAATTCATCAGAGAGATATTATCGTTGTTGTGTTTCTATTATGGAAATCACGTTGACAGTTGGTCTATATCCAATTTTGTTGTTATATTTCTATATCTAAATTTGTCATCACTTAACAATTTGGGAGTATATTCGGGGCTCTAATTTTAAATTTTACTTTGGCCATATCAGGATTAGCTCTTTTGTTCCTCAGCATGCCTATAATCGGAGGCCTGAATTGCTGTAATTATGCGTTTATACTAGTTCTCCCCTTTAGATTTACAATTTAATATTTAGTATGCTTTTGGATTTTCTTGTCGTTTTTGTGGCACATGTTTTGTTGGATAAATGAAGAATAATGAGCTGAAGAAAGACAATCATGGGCATCAAGTTGCACATAGTCTAGAATAGTATATGAAAAAGGGAAAAATATTTATCATGGCCATTTACAGACATGATATATCAAACATAATATTTTGTCAATCGTGAACTACATCACCTAATTTACTTGAATAGCCATTCTCCGTCATTCGTGAAAAGAAATCTAGTTAAGTGACTAAAGGGTAACTAAAAAACACATCCACAATCCATTTAAATGTCTCAATGAGATTTTTTTTATTTCAAAAAAGGTCTCAATGAGATTTATACAATTTATAAAGTGGAAAATACTGATGGCATACTATAATAGAATCTTAGTGGAAGCATGTTGATGTCAGCGAGGAGCAGATTTATGGACTTTCCATGTTCTTGCTCACTAAATAATTTTCTATATAAGTGTCCTGTATAAAGTCTCTATCTACACATATATTTGCTATTCAAGGCCATTTTATGATGGACAAATTTCAATAAATTTTAAGTAATATACTTAACTATGGAAGACTACAAGTTGTTGTATGTTTGATACAATGGCCCACTGCAAAATAAGTAACAAGCTATTGATAATTTAGAACCACATCATATAATAATTACTGACCTATCAAAGTTTTTTTTGAAAGAAAAAGGGCCTCCACCATATAGGTGGGCACCCAAAAATTTCACCATTTATCACCAGAAGTTATTACAACTGACCTATAAAAGTTGAAAGCCTATTTTCTTTTGCAGGTTACTTTTAGGTTTGCACTGTTATTTTTTTTGCATATAGATCTTTTAGGCACTTCTGCTATCAATAAATCGGTGAATTTGCTCTATATGCACAGCTATAGTTCCTTCTTTTTCTTTGTCGAATTCCAAGTAAGAAGCATGAATTCCGGTATGCACTGAAAAGACTAATCTAATGTCTTTATCCTTTTGAAGGTTGTTGGAGGTATGAAGATTGATCCTTCGTCTCTGATGCTCTTAACAGTTCTGAAAAGCCTCAGGGAGCTTGGATACTCCTTATCCGTGAGTAATTTCTATTCTTCCTTGCAAAATAGAAAATCTAAAACCTTGTCAATATGATATCCATGTGATTCGGTTTACATATACATTTTCTAGTATTAAATTTTAGCTTCTACTTTTGTTATTTCTTGGAAATCCATATAAATGCAATTCTTACATGGAAAAGGGCATTTTTTGGCAGTTAATTATTTTCAAGTTGATTCTCTTTAGAATTAAAATCTTGAATTAGAATTTTGACCTTGTTTAACAGTATAATTTCTTCATTGGAATGACAAATACTAAGGTTATTTTGTCTTGCACCGACCAGGGAAGAATTTCTTCTGTACTTCTACCTCTTGTTTGGGTCACTTGAAAAGCTCTTATTATTGTGCCGGTTTCCCAGAGAAATAGTTCTTCCAGAAGTGTGGATGTTTTTTTTGTACTAAGCCTTCTCCCACTATAAGTGTGGATGTGTAATCAGAAAATTCAATATAGATTAAAAAATCCATATAATTGTAGGTAATAAAAAGCAAACTAAAAAGTCTCTATTGAGGCAGGTATTATAAAAATAGGCATTCTTTATATATGGAGGGAACAAACGAGAAAATAACATAATGGCATCTGGAAATTCGTAACTGAAAACTGGTACATAAAATATTAGACTTTGCAGGACTTCAAAAAAAAAAAAAGACTTTGCAAGGCTCATAATGAGGAGTTTGAAAGTGTATCAAATGTCACAAAAAAGAAGGATTGAATTGTGTACCTCAAAAAGGAACAAACTTATGCAGATAAATATAAAAACTAATATACAATTGTACAATTGATTTAATACGAGGGAACCCCACTGGATAAAAACCATGACTTGGAAGCTCAGTCTAGGATTTCACCACCGTACTCCAACGAGGTCACCTACTTTACTTAATCTCTTTCTATTTTCCAACCGGTGTGGCACAAACAAGCGGTATCCTTTTCTTGAGCACACTCAAGAAGTAATTTTACATCAACTAGATGAAACCCACACCCCAGGAACCTACAATATAGTTTATTGACAGCAACAAACTTAAAGAGCATGATTAGGCTATAACTAAATTATGACTTGTGCTAATGTATTGAAGTGACTTCTCTAACATGTAGAGTAGGATTATGCTGAATAACCAGACATAATTCTATCAAACTATATTGAAGACCAAAGATCGCATCAAATATCATAGCTTACACAAGATTTCCTTGATCATGAAGACAAAATGACAATGCATGCTTCAGGTTAGGGATCAAGAACACAAAGGATGAGAGCTTGAAAGCTTCAGAAAGTATAGAAATGTAGTATTCAAGTGTTGTCAAGTGTGTAGTGATCGGAAGGTGTAGACCATTAATAGGGCATCAATGAGGAAGTTGGTCGAGTATAGACGCTTCCTTTGGCCAAGAGGCAGTCTGTGGTCTACTGCATGGCTGGACAATAATTTTGTATGTTAAGTGGATTTTAATTTAAGCTTTTTTGTATGAATTCCATCAAAACAAAATACGACAAGATTGCTTCTGAGGATCATCATCTTCGAATATTTTCTTTGATTCATCTGCCTGCGTCCTGTAGTGTATCTGCATGTGGTAATTTATCTGATCAAGGCACCTGCAATAAATCCACATTGTATAGACACATTTTTTCGCAAATCATTGTATCGTTCAGAGTCTGTTCCTGCAAGATGATTACACATGTACGATATATTTGCATAGCATATAGTTTTCAATATATCTACAGTCATTATCAAAACCATGAAAGTGCTCACAGAACTAACAATATCTCCTTTTTTTTGATAATGTAAAATATATTGAAGTTGATTCAAAGGCTGTACCCACTTAAATGGTCTGGTGGTAGTGCAGTGTGCCTACCACCCAAAAGACCAGGGTTCAAATGCCCCCTTGTGGGGGTTGCGTTAGGTAGTCGAGAACTGGCGTAAAAAAATGTCGAATCTTTCAACATGGATTTGAGCAAGAATCCATGTAGCCGACCCTACTTATAGTGGGAGAAGGCTTTGCCATTTTGATTCAAGGGCTCCCCTCGTCTTACAGACGGCTAGATATATATCTGCACAAAATATGTGAAATCTTGTGCTTGTCCACGTATAATTCTTGTAAATTGTCAGGATTAATTAAATCACATAGTAGCATAGTATGATCCTCTCTCTCTCCTTTTTATGGATTAAATATCTCCTTTTCTCCCCCTTTGTCTTTATCAAAATTATACTGTGGCGAGCAAAATGACATAAAGAGAAGGGATTTTTACCCAGCAGACCCTATAAACTTTGCCAATTACCTCCATGACCTTTGAAACAACCTAATTCCCCCCTCGACCCCGTAAACTTGCCAACTCTTACCCCATGAACCCCGCGGTTAATCTGTTTGAAGCTCGTGGGGGTTCTTGGGGGTAATTTACATGGTCGATGGAGTAACTACGTTGTGCAAAAGGTCGTAGAGGTAATTTAAAAAATTTATGGGATCTGCCGGGTAAAAATCCCTAAAGAGAACTATCATTTAGATTAATAAACGTATTAGAGTAGAAATAGGAAAACAAAAATAGAATATCAAACGATAACCGAGTTTTAGATAACAGAAACATCAGAAGGTTGACATAGTTTTGAACTATTACAGATTGGACACTAAACAGGGACAACAAACTATATTAATCATAAAGGCTGATATTCAACGTTGCTGATGCAGTCATATTTCATGATCCAATTCAGCTAATAGTAACATGTTCAAAATATTGGGGCCTGAAAGCATGAGGAACGCTGACTAGTTCTTTATGATAAAAGGTGAAGAATTCTGTCGGCGGAGGAGTACCTTGATGAGCTTGTGAGCATGAGGCGAGTATGATTGGCATTAATCATCATATCACTGATAATCTTTCCAGTTGAGGTGATGCTTGGTCACTAGAGTATATGTGATGTAAGCAAAGTACTTCGCAATTGATATTCCATGACCTTTTGTCTGAGTATCCTGAATCGAAAGACCAGTGTTCACCTTAGGATGAGATATCCTCTCCGCTTCTAACCTCATCTGGAAGCCTTTCGGGCAATCTAGGAACTAATGAGCCCTCAAATCGACTTTTCATATCTAATGCAACCAAGCCCTATTAGAGCCTAGTTCGAAAAAGACTTCAATAGAAAGAACCAAGAGCATTAGACTAGTTAGAGGCCCCACTATTTCTATATAATTCCATAGTTTGATACATATTTGACCCTTTTCCCAAGCTGACTCTCATCTAGGCACGATTCGTCAGAGAGAGAGAGACGCAAAGAACTAGAGGCTTCGGGTTGAGCTCGGGTCTAGTATCCCCTAGTCCAACCAGGAATGTGACACCTGGGCACAGGATGAAGAAGACACCTTACCAACGAGCTGACTGCCGAGGGCTGTTGGTCACAACTACTACCAAAAAGTAAACATGAAGATTCATATTGAACATGCATGAGTCATTATATTGATGTTGGGTGTTCTTCTGTCATGCAACCAGAATCGAGGTAGAGCGTATACTTTGCCTGATGGTCTTCCTAGACGATTTATTTAGCCTCTAGAAAGGGCTACTTGAGAAATCATGTGAAGACCTTTGGAATTGGCCTTAAAATTTATCAAGTTATTGACTTGTTGACCAAGGGCTTAGTCGACTGGTCTATTGTATCGATTTAGCTAAACAATAATTTAGTATATTAAGAGGCAAGGTTGCAAAAATCGGTAGTCGGTACTCAGTCGATGGGGTCACTGACTAAGGATTAATTAGCAGCCGGACGACTAATCGGATTTAGTTGGTCATTAGTCGGTTTGATTTTTTTAATTATTTTAAATATATAAATCATTTTTTATGCATGTATTCTTATATATTTGCATTTATATTTTCTATACTATCATAATGAAACAAAAGAAGTAATTGACTCTAAATATAACATTAAGCATATTAGAATAAGTTTCTTTTAAACAAGCAAAAAAAATAAATAAAAAATCTCTATGTAAAAGTCGGCCTACTAGTCCGCCGACTGGGCCAACTAATCGACCCTATTAGTCGGGTTGACCGACCAATGGCCGACTAGGCCTAGTCGAGTCGGCTACCCCCCGACTCGACTAGTCGGCTTAGTTGGCCGACTTTTACAACAGTGTTAAGAGGTTTTTAATTTAAGCTCTTTTTACATGAAATCATGAATACTATACAAAAACAAGACATCTTAATTTAGTTCATCTGCCAGGATTGTTCTTTATTTGATCAAGACATCTTGTAATATATCTGCATTGTTGGACATATTGCATTTTGGAGTTCATTCCTACACGATGATTAAAATTGTACAATATATTTGCATAGGAGATAATATTCAATATTTTCAATATTCATTATCAAAACCAAGAAAGGGCTTGGAGAACTAACAAATATGTCATCAGATATTAGATACTAACAAAGATATGCCATCAGACGTCTAAATATGATTTAATGGATTGAAAACTCTGCACTGATCAATAGCTTTACAAATATATACTCCTGAAACCTCAATTGCTGTCATTGATTTTTCTGGTTTTCAGTTGACATTTCATAACGGCTAAAATACGAACTTATTTGCAATTCTCTACTGCAGATGTTATCTTTCTTTATCTCCTTTTGCTGGCATGCATAATGAACATGGGTATCCTGGTCCATATAGTAGCCCTTCTGAACTCATGGAGCTAGTTGATATTTACTTTTTGGCTTTTATATTAGATGGTGAATGATGACGTTTTTTCTCTAAAAAAATATTTCTTTAGAGTAAAGTGATTTATCACTTTATTTGAGTATGGAAATGCTTTATATAACTAATCCAACCTTGAAACTTCGAATTATTCGGTGCTGTTAGTCATTTTGATGTCTTTTCCCAATGGAACCCCAGTGATTTGGGAGTTGACTCTGATGCATCGTTGCCACTTAGCATTTTAATTCTTTAGGACAAGTATTTTTTTGACTAAGTGTATCTTAGTTATATGGTTTTATCTGAATTCTCCAGTAACCTAACTTTTTTATTCGTTTGTTCTGACAGGTCTTTGATATAGATGGAGGGGATAATCATTTGATTTGGGAAAAGATGGGCTTTCCAATCTCAATCCTGAATCCTGAGAATTGTAGTAGTATTGATTGGTCACGGTAAGTTTGGGGTGCTTTCCTGTGTAATTTTCAGTACATTTTTTTTCTTGAAAAACAAGAGGGTGGTCACCTAAAATGGTGTAGACCACGAATTATATCATTTTCAATATATATCGGGGGATACATATCTTACCATTATCTGAACTTCTCTCGTCAATGGTAAGTCAATGAATTTTGCACCCTAAACACAGTTCTTTTGTTTGCCATACAGGTTTGATGGTATTATACTAAGCTCACTTGAAGCAAAATTAGTTGTTTCTAGGTAAGTTTTTTCAAGTGCAATTTCTTATAATTTTTATGTTGAAAGAGAAGGGGCCTTCACCATTTAAGTGTGTACCCAAAAACCATTTATCACCATAAAAAAATTACAAGGCTAAAGGTATACAATAGAGTTTTTCTCTACATGTTCCAACTATCACTCAGCATCTTAGCGTGCGCTACGGCATTTTTCGCGTAGAAACGCTGTTGTCGAAACATCACACCGTTTCTGGCCAACCACAGAGCCCAGATCATTACCAAGTGTCATGATCTTTTGTTCTCAGTACTAGTCCAATTCATACCAATAGACTTCCAGAACTCTGAATTACTACCAATATGGATCCTCTGACAAACAAAAAGACTCCAAGCCACCCTGGATCCCCCATAACCAAAGAACAAGTGGTCGACATCCTGTGCATTCCCCAAGCAACAAGAACACACCGAGTCCTCCGTCAGCACGAACCTTGAAAACCTATCCTTGGTCAACAGTCTTCCCCTCTTGGTTAGCCAAATGAATACCTTCACTCGAGCCGGAACCTTCCACTTCCAAATCCGCATGCAATTCGCCGCCCACCCCCGAGATTAAAGATCAGGAGGCCCTTCAAAACCCTGCATGCCTTCCCAACCGAAAAGGACCCATCACACCAGGTCCAACAGTAGTGGCCGTCAGTGGGTCCACGCCCTCCAGCTCCTTAACCAAAATCATGAGTTCTTCCATACATTTATCAGAAAGCTCGATCTGAACTGTAGGAAGAATGAGAACCCATCCCACGCTTCTGCCATCATGCTATCCGGATTTCCCACCATCGCCTTCAGTCGTGGAAATCTCTCTTGTAAAGCTCTGCACTCACTCCAATATCTGCCTAGAAACAGAATCCAGTGCCGTCCCCCAAGACAAGTCTCAGGAACAACCTTATCTCTTGTGCCACACTGTAAATCCCCCTCTAGAAATAGAAAAACGAGGGATCAAGACCCCCAAGACCAGGGAAGGTGAACCCATGCCCTTCCGGATCAGGCCACAAACCAAGCTGTCACACTCACCCCAGAATCGGGTGATTCACTTGCTCAACAAGGCCTTATTCTTCTTCTCCAAACTCCATACACCAAGGCCTCCATCCTCCTTCGAATACTCCACCGACTTCCAATCCACCAAAGGGAGCTCGTTTGACTACCCTGATGATGACCAGAAAAACCGCCTCATGTTGGACTCAAGCCTCTTCCTCAAGCCCATATGCATCAACCGCGAGGACATGAAGAAGATAGGGATAGCTGACAAGATCGAGCGCATCAACACCAATCTGCCTCCCCTTGACATGCAAACAAACTTCTACCAGCCATCCTCTACTCCAATTTCTCAATGACAAGTAGCCACTCAGCACCGTGCATCCCTCCAGCCACCAACGACACGCCAAGGTATTGCAACGACAGAGTCTTTCGAGTGAGGGCAATCAAATCTCACGCATGTCAACCTCCGCATCCGTCAACCCAGAAGGAACAAACTCCGACTTCTCTCCATTAAGCCTCAGCCCAGATATCGTGCCAAACATGTCCAGAACCATCGACATACCCTTGTAACTATCAATCCCACCCTCCACAAGTAGTATCGTATTATCCACGTACTGAAGAATGAGGACCGCTAGCATTAGTCCTCCTCCGAGTAATCGCTTCAGAAACCCTCCGACACGACGCAATCAACCATGATCATTAGGGCATCAGTAGCCATCACAAAAAGAAGGGGTGCTAAAGGACAAACCTGTCGAACCCCACATTGTAGGGAAATACCCCCTTCGACTGCCCATTCACCAGGACCACACATGGTGCGGTTGTGATGCACATCTTCATCCACGATATCCACCTGTAAGGGAATCCACGTCTATGTAAAAATGCCCAAAGAAAATGCCAGTTGATGCGGTCGTAGGCCTTCGAGAAATCCACCTTCAAAAGAACACCTTCTGTTTTCCTACGATGACAATCTGCCACAATCTCGGATGCTGTAACCATACTGTCCATGAGCTGCCTTCTGGGTAAAAAGACACTATGAAATGGAGATATTAACTTGTTCAACACCCCCTAAGCCGGTTGGCTAACAACTTAGACAAAACAAGATAAATCGCATTGGAGAGCGCAATCGACCTATAATCCTTCACAATGGATGATTTTACACATATTATCTATTTTTAAAATTTAAGAGAGGTAAAAGAAATAATTATTTCTCCGATGTGGATTTGAGGTTTGACATGCATGAAATGGGTTATGTTTATATTGCACCAATGCTCACGAGAACTATAACCTAATTGGTGCACGGTTGTATATTTTGCTGATCCTGGTCCAAAATAATACGCATAACTTGAGCTACTCGATTCTTCCTTAAAGCTATGTTCATTAGCTATTGCACAAAGATTTGTTCAGACTTGGGCAAATATTTTGGCTAGGTTTGCAAATGTCTTACATAGATATTGTGATGGAAATAATCAATTATATGGGCCGGTTTCCAAAGTTCACTTATTAAAAAGGAAAGCCTAGTATATGCAGCTCCCGTTGCGTGCAACATAATTGGACAGTTGGAAGGCACTTAGGTCAATTATATATAACTTTAGAAGCATTTTTCTCCAGATACTATTTACATGAAGATGTGATGTATAAAATTTCCAATGACAACTTCTAATGTTGGTTATGCCCTTGCATGAACAACTTGATGCATTATTTCTTTTCAACAACCCTACGAAATATGGCATGGAGAGAGTGAACCAAGCTCATTTAGGGATTCTATATAAAAGCAAAAGCTTGACAGTCCAACCTTGGGAAAAGTTCTTACCGAGATAATTTGATAAACACATATGCCACTAATATGTTATTCCGTGCATGGAAGAGGGGTAAGTGTGGAAATGTTGACCTTCGCGGTCCGAACACTGTGGGTCACGTACCCTTCCACCTAATTATCAAGATGTTGAACTTAAATACTATTGAGACTAGCATGTTAGACTTCCACAAATAGTGATTATGCGGAATAGATCGAACAACTTTGCAATGATAATGAGAATTGGATAGAATTGAACTTTTTGTGATCGTGTGAAACTATGACAGGGACCAAACTAAGGCGGGTGTGTTTCTTCTTTTGCTTCTCAATATATTGTTCCTTTGATTGGCATTATATGCTGAAGACAGAGACTGGAGAATACAATCCACAATTGCTTGTGAGCTACACTTGCGTTTCTAATCACCTTTGTATGAAATAATCAAAGAGAACGGTGTTGTAGTGGATGAGTTAGATAATATTTCCTGATGTATTGGTTCTCTAATACTATGCCTTTGTGAGGCACATTTCGTGTCTTGTGGTTCTGTTTTTGCAGCATGGAATTTTCCCCTATGACGTCCATTGTAAGCTTGTGGAAAATAGGATTTGCACTTCTTATTATGTAACGGAGGCTGGGTCATTTCTAATATGGAACAAAATTGAAAAAAAAGGGAAAAGTCATTACAGAAATCGAAACAGTACTATAATGGATAATAATATGTATGGGATTAACATAGTCTAGAGATGTCGTTTTTAATTAGCAGCTGTCAACTCTTGCCCTTTGGAGCATATTTATCGATAATACTCGGCCTGAGAGTATGTTGATCAACACTGGAGCGAGAAAGGGATGCTGCAAACATGCCGGCAACCTGTTTTCCTGAACAAACTCCAGTTGAGGTAATAAAGCCCTTTCGGATCATGTTTTGGTATAATGACATTTCATCTCTGCAGTTTTGGTTCCTTCATGGATTATGCATACGATTAACATAATCCAGAGATGTTAGTTATAATTAATAGCAGTCAACGCCCACCCTCCGGAGCATATTTATTGATCATGCTCGGCTTGAAATCATGTCGATCAACACATGAGCGAGAGAGTGGTGTTGTAAACATGTCTGCGACCTGTTTTCCCGAACAAACGTGGGTAGAGGAAATTAAGCTCTTCTGGATCATGTTTTGGTACAATGACTATTCATCTCCACAGGTTTGATTCCTTCATGAATTGTTGACAATAAAATAGCTGCTTAATTATCACATCCCAACTCTGCAGATTCAAGTATATCGATTCGTAGATCACAAAGAATGGACTTAACATAAGTCTGGCTGATGTCTATTCAGTTGCCATGTACCCAGAGGATGCACTGGACCTCATCACAGTTAGATTTTTCCTCCTCCAAGTAAAAATATTGCCACCAAGAAATATGCAGAATCTTGTAATAGATTCTCTATAAGCATGTCATCTGATATAACCTGTATATGCATATGCAACCAAAGGAAGCTGCACATCAATAGTGAAAAATATCCTCTTTCCTAGGAAGTCTTCAGGTATCTAATTATCATATTATGGCATGCACACTTTTGTGCTTAACCATGAATTGAGTCACCTGTCCTGCTATTGTTAGAGAAATATGAATGCATCACATTAGATACAGAATCTTGTGTCGTATATTGCTTGGCATTGGCTTCTTCCTTTTAATCACTATGTAGGTGAATGCTAGGGTTCATTGGTATGAATGTAGGTTTCGCATCAAGCACATTGATCTCCTCTAGCAGATCAAGTGCGTGCTTCTGACACAAGGGGACTCCTCTATGATTCGTTACCAACTTTCTCCAAAGAAAGTAGGGATAATTACACCCATAACCCTGAGTAATTTCTCAATCTCAATCATAACCCTGCATAATCGCGAATTACGTGGAAAACCCTGAGTAATGCTTAACTCTTACACAACATGCCCCTGTGTTATGTTCCGTTTGAAATGTCGGTTATCTTTGACGGTTTCCGTTAAGAAAAAGACAATGTTACCCCTAAAACATATTTTTATTTGCAAATCATGCCACTACGTAGATGAAACAAAATGAAACCCAAAACCTCCCATCGGACCTTCACCTGCCTGCATCTCCCGCAGCAAGCTCCCCCCCTGCGGCCGCTCGCTCCAGCACCCCCTTCCCAGCGCGCCTCCATCCTGTAGATCAACCCCTGCCTCCGCCCTACAACCCACGCCCCCACGCGCGGCACTGCCACACCCCTCTGCTCCCGCCACCCTTCCCAAGCCCGCAACCCTCCCATCGATCTATAAGGTGTCGCATCCAAGGGAAGTCATCTCCGGTCGAGGTTCGTTCAAGACCGTCCACCTGGAGCTTGATCTCCAACTCCTCACACCGACCATTTCTCCATCAGATGGCAGCCAAGCACCTGAAGTCCACCGCCTACCTTCCAGAATCGCGAACAACCTTTTTTTTACCGACTTGCAGATCTTCAGAATCCGTCACATCAGATCGACCCAACTCGATAGCCACCGCTGGACACCATCGAGCTTCGCCGCACCTATTTATCGTCAAGAACACCCGATTCTTTCTCTATGCGCCGATGGACGCCTCCTGGAGCCACACCACCGCCGCTGCTCAAGAACGGAGGAGCAATAGAAGAGCAGCTCCAGTAGCTTCTCCAATCGATTAGCAACCATTCGCTTTCAGCATTTGTGCTTTTTGATATTCTGAAATCAATGCCCCATTCTTAAGTAGATTAAGGTCAGAATCTTTAACCCAGATTGATTCTTCGAATCGAGTCAAGGCTGATAGTTCCAATATGTTCGAGCAAGCCATCCACGACGTGGAACCCATCTTCTTCGAACACCCATGTCGTGCGCAACCGTCACCACCCGCCACCCTGCCCAAGCCCGCAACCCCTTAGGCCCCGCCCCACTCCCACCGCTGCCCCCTCCCCTGCCCCCGCGCGCGCCGCCCCCCACCACCCGCCATCCTTCACAACCTGCCCGAGCCTGCAGGCGCCTGCAGACCTCAGTCCCGTCGTGACGAGGCGACTGGGAGGCGAGGGCAGAGGGGAGGAGGGTGTGGCTGCGGTCGGACGGCCAACGGAGGGGGTAGCTGCAGGTGGAGGGAGGAAGAGGAAGAAGGGGAGGGGTCGGCTAAGCTGGAAGAAGAGGATTTTTTTAATTTTTTTCAGCCGTTGGATACAAGAAGGGTTGGATTAACCCAATGATATGGTTGGGTTAAGGAAAAAATTAACGGAGGGTCATGAGTGTGAGACGGAGTGATTACTCAGGGTTTCCCACGTAATTCGCGATTATACAGGGTTATGATTGAGATTGAGGAATTACTCAGGGTTATAGGTGTAATTATCCCAAGAAAGTATTTAGTGCTCCAGAAAACTTGATAACAAATTGTTCATTGAAAAGCTTATTTGCATCGAAATGAACTCCAAGTTTTCTGCGGTCGCTGTGATATCATCCTCATAGATTAAGAGAACCACTTACCTCTTGTCTTGCCTATAAATAATGAATGTTATGCATCGAACTTGTAAAAACACACACACACACACACTTGTATACTTTGGACCAACTTCTAAAACCCATGCTCTTGGGTTTTTCTTTACTTCATAAATGAACTTGGACACTCTGCATACCTTTTAACACTGTAGAGATATATTTCATATTTATGTATCGCTTATATATTTTTCTGTTCTTCTGTCCATTTTATTTAATTTGCCTATAGGTCTCTCCCTA